>VZRL01003889.1:1036486-1051646 GCA_013397895.1 Origma solitaria | reverse complement strand
GAAGGGAGGGCAGGCAAGGAAGGGAGTGCAGGCAGGGAAGGCAGGGCAGGCAGGGAAGGCAGGGCAGGAGGGAAGGGAGCACGGCACTCCCGGTGCCTCGGGCCGCGCCGCACCCACGGCAGTGCCCACTCCGGGGACAGGGGCTGCCGCTGCTGGGAACCTGCACTCTGCACGGAGCACCCGACACCCAGAATAAAACACTGATGGTGAGGCTGAGGGCCATCCTGGAGTACCCAGGAATTTTCTAGAGCCTTAATTTCTAGCTTTAATTCAGCAAATGTTTCACTTCTCAAAGAACAGTTTCAGCTCATTTGTCTGGATTTCAGTGGAAGAACTGTGTAGCCCAATTAATTGGCATCCAATTCTATAACATTTAATTGTTCTCTGAAAACCTAGGAGGCAAAGGCGGTGGAATCCAACAGCTGCCATACTCACGGATTTCCCAAAATATCTATTCACAAAATGCAAGTTTTGGCTTTTAAAGATCTTGTTATCTTTGGAGGGTGCCACAAGTCAAACAATTTGATTCCATCTTTGTAGAAGAATATATAATTTAAGATCAAACAAGGGTTGAGACATTAATCTTGTAAGTAAAGGGGAGAAGCAGGAAAGTGCTTGCTTATAGGTCATGAGCTGCAGTCATATTATATATGAGTAGTAGGATTTGGTTTTTTTAATTTTTCTTAATCTTTCTTCGCAACACTGATTATATATTTGCTGAATGTGCACTAGTAATAAAAGTATCAAAAAAGCAAAAGGAGTGCAATAACAAGCCTGATCTAAAATTTACTAAAGACCTCTTAAACTCAATAATTGCCTTCAATATGGATTTAAGACCATAGGTCTGATAATCAGTTAAAGTATATTGTTGTGGTATGAAGTATGACACACAGTTAGCTAACTGACACCCAGTTCAGTTGCAAAGAAAGCTCACTGGAACAGTAGTGTTAAATTGATTAGTAATTCTGACATTACATAGTAATTATGTACAATCACCAAATTCTGAAAAGATCGTTTATGTGGAGTTCAGACTTACCAAACTTTACAAAGGGTCCAGAAAACACAAAACCGAGTGTCAGAAAAACTGAATTGATGGTTCTTTTTTACTTCTTTTAAATAATAACCTAGAGGAATGATATTTTCTCAAGATTCAGGCTGCACCTAAATTGCCGTTGTTAGTCTGATTTTATCCCCTTTTTTACCTTTTGAAAGTATTAGATAATTCTCACAAAAGCTTACTGCATTTAAAGTTGTCATGTGCAGTTTCCAGCCAGAGGACAATTACGTAAAACATAAAATGAATCACAAAAATGAGATCATATCACTCTCCAAATTGACAGAGAGATTTTTGGGATGTAACTGTGTGGAAACTATTGCAAACCTATCTTAAGTTCATTTCAAGCTTTCAAAGTGATAGGATGTGCAATTTTGGCCAAATCCCTGGTATTAGTTTTAAAACTGTGCTTAACAACCACATGGTGGTTGGTTTTTTACCTTTCCTTCTCTGTCTAAAGAGATACTGCAGGAATCTTGATACCAGCTTGTCACCATTCACTGACAAGGAATTCCAACTCCTGCCATAGCTGTTCTGTATAACTACTGCAGAATAAACTGGAAAAACCATATGTAAGACCAGTGTGCAGAGACTGAGCAGTTCTGTTCCCATGTGAAAGACCTTACTCAATGTTCAGCTGGTATATTCCACTTGTTTTGAGTAGATGTGGCTGAATATTCCCCTTGCTCACAGATCCACTAACAGTAATTGCACACACAACCTTTAAGAGCTCCCTGGTGGTTCCACACCTAACCAGCCCAAAGAATTGAAAAGTTCTAGCAGTTTCAGCTATGAAAGGTGCTACTTATCACAGCTCTACATATTAGAAATCATTATCTCTTCTAACAAAATGCATTCCGTATATTTTAATAATTTTTCCTTTCCTTGTAAAGAACTTTTTTGCTACAATCTGAGTCTTCTAAACCGAAGTTGTAGAAGGGACTGACTATGTAAGAGGAAGGGGAAGATCGCATGTTAAAGATCCTTTGCATTAAACAGTATTTCTTAACCATTCCATAATCCTGATCAACACTTATGTGATTACTGATATAGAAAGATATGAAAAAAAATCACATTTAACAGCCTAAAAAGTCAGGTAGAAATACCTGAAATCTCTATAAACATTGATACAAAATAGGTGAATCCCTCACTGTTATGACAAGCAAGAGAAACAAATCTGTGTGAACACTGCTATGATTAAACATCAACAGTCTTGCCTACAAAATGAGCAGTAATAACATAAATTTGTTTTCAATAAGTTATTGTTCTAAATACTTTTCTACCAATTGTAAGTAGGTAGAGTGGTGTTTTAGATTTGGTTCATGTACTGTTTTGAGACCCACTCCATTTTGTGGAAACTCAGGTAAAAATGTCTGCTGCGACTGGTACTTAGAATATCCTGGATGGAAATAACTGAGAGAAGGGTTATATATGGAATGTCAGTCTGCAAGTTGATTTATTTAGTAGAAGTCTTTACGATATTGCAGAGCATGTAACTGCATTTCAGAACAATCAGGAATAACAGAAATTTCTTAGAGCCTCTGATAACCATACTAATTTCTTTACCTGCAAATATGTCAAAGAAAAGTAACTTTTCTTATGCTCTTTTCAGGACTTGGTTAGTAAAGGCCATTTTCAGAATCGAAGAAAAGCTTCTTTCAACCTCTCTTAGTCTGTATCTTCAAAGCACAGGGTCCCAACAGCATTGAAGTGGTGGTTCTGAGGACCTCCTGTCTTTTGCATGAAAACCAAGGACCCACCAGCCTCACTCAGAGAGTTATAACACACCCTGTTTGAAAAGGTCACAGAAAACAAATATTTCAGCAAAGCTAATTGAAGGCACATGTACAAGGAAAATAAAACACAACATATTTCAGGAGTATAATCAGCTATTTCTTAGTAATGCAGCTGGGAAACACCCCTCTCATTATGTAAAAATCATAATTATTGTGAAGTTAGAAGATACCTTCCTTTTGCAAAAAGGAAACAAGATTTTTCAGCCATCTGTTTAATAAGAATGTCTGTCTGGCAGACACAAGTCTTTTTTTCATTTTTAAAAACTGCTTCCCATGAGAATGGAGTTCAATAAACATTGTAAATACATGCCTAACTATCAATATCCTCCACATAGTAAAAGAAAGGACAAAATATAGGAAGCAGTACCTCAGAGAATATTTTTTATAGTATTACGCAACATTCAACAGCAGACATAGGTGAAGAACAAGTGTTTCTGTTGCTAATGTACCCTCTGAGAGAAATATTTCATTTACTGGCAAATAGACATGTGTGTCATTAGCCTACCACAACTAACCCTCTGCATGGCTCCAACAGAAATTGAAGAACTGATGTAAACTACCCTTTCCATAAATTAGAGCTGATTTACAATAACAGGATAGTAAAAGGAGTCAGGAATTGCTCTGCGAACTCACAGAAACATTTCTAACAATATAAAAATCCTGAACTTCATAGCTGTGATTTCCTAAGGAATAAAATAAACAGTAGAGGAAGTCTTAAATCTATCACAGTCCTCATATTTCTCTTTTAATTAAAAAAAAATCGTTCCCATCAAACTCTTACCTGAACACATACAGTCTCAGCATATTAACTTCTACAAAGTTCCTTCTGTTCTATTTGCATAATTTCTGAGATGTTGGGGTATTAGTGTCAGAACACAACACAGAGGAGAATATGTGACATGGACTTGAAATCTTTGCTTGCTTATTCAGAAATACTTTCTTTGGAGTATCAGTGGGAATCATCTCTCTGCATAAGCAATACCTCCAAATAACAGTGCTTTCCGGGAATATTCCTACATTATCCAGAGCAGACAAGCAATAGAAGTGTATTAGTACAGGAATGCTGTAAAAGTCAAACCAAACCTCTTTTAAACTTGTTAGGCAACCTCTAATGGCTAAGCCAAGCCTTCTTAGTCCTTGAAAGAGATCATGATGCGTTTTCCAGTTACCAGAGAAAACACAGACTTGTCAAGAATGACTAGGTGTTTCTCTTCTGCGTAGCTATTCATATCCACATCATCAGAGATATTTAATTTTCTAAAGTTAAACTCTATGCAGAGGAACAGTTACTAACTGGAACATGTATCTATAAATACAACACAGGCATCTATTGAAATTAGCATTAAGATCCTTGGGATTCAATTTGAAACTTCAGCTACAGTGACTCCAAGGCCTTCTGTAGCATTATTCTTGGTGTACTAAACTATAAATGGGATAAAAACCATTTCTGGGGAACTTCAGAGATTTCTCTGCCTGTTATGTAGCTCTCTGCTTTGGGTTAGGCATTCTGAAGAAAGGCTGGCATTCCCTCAAGACTGAATGGGACTTACACACAGAACAATTAGGGGGAAAAATCCCCAAACAAACCCAATCCAAACCTATTTGTTAGTACAGGTAAAAGCAAGGGAATTTGTTGTCAGTTTATTAGAAATAAAATACACTTATAAACAGATATGCCAGGCCACCACCCAACAAGTCTCTTCCCTGCAGTCTGGCAGCAAAGGAACAATGTCTTGGTAGTCCAAGGGCTATCACTGGTGTTTCAGTGCAGGGCTGCACTGCAGACCACTGGCTCCTGTGCTTTCTGTGATGGAGATTAATGTGGGCACACATCCCAAAATAACTCGTCAAATCCTTTTCTACACAAGATCTCAAGGACAAGTGTTTTAACATACATTTCAATACTGCCAAAACTGGAAGGAAAAACACCACGGGTACCCACTGACGCACATTTTGTACTAACAAATGTCCAAGAAAAAGTGACCAAGGCTTTCGTAATAGACTTTAACCATGATGAAAGTCCTCTTCCCTTCCTCTTTGCAGTCAGCAAACTGCTTTATTTTGGCAAAAAGAAGAGATTTCTCTTTTCCATCATTCAATTCCTACATTAAATTGGGCTTCACTTCAATCAGTGACTAGCACTGCTCAGGTGACAGCAGTGGTGTCATGAAAAAGCTGAGCAACAGCTTGAAGGTGCTGTACTGTACCAGGGCATGGAGGGGCAGAGGTGCACCATCTTAAACGTTCAAACAACACCATGTCCTCTAGCACTTGGGATAATTTGGGCACTAAACACTTGCTAAATAATTTGAGCACATGACAACAACACAAGGCTTCAACTGGCCAGAGGCAAGGATGTAGAATTTCTCAGGTACCTGTGTGGGAATACATTTTAGGGACCACCGAGAAATAAGTGACGCATGTCCAAAACAAACAATGCTGAGATTATTATAGCATTCTGGTAACTCCTGAGCATGCCTTTGCTGAATAAAGCACAAAAAATCAACTGTTCATATCTGTTCTGAAGGAAATACCATATACCTAACAGCAAGACTTAGATGCTTTTTTTCTAAAAGGAAGTACAGAAAACTGCTAGATCACAGACAGAAAAACAGCTCACCATGCAGCTTATGCATCTTCATTGTGGATTTCAGAGTCTAGGCTCCTGAAACATCTTGAAATGAATGAGTTGTGCAAGATTGCTCAAATTACTTTGTTATTAAATAATACTATAAGAATTATGAGATGAGATTCTAATTTATTTCTCATTAAAATTCTCTCTGATGTGAGGCTTCCCACAGAAAGGGGCTCTGGTACAGAAATGCAACAATGGAATTTGAAGATTTATTGTTTTCTTTCATGTTTCTACATAATGATGAATAATAGGTCTAATGAGAGGTCTTGTTAGTGCACTGTGAAATTAAGTATTATTTTCATAATTTTGAAATAGAATACCAGGGAACTTCAACCCAACATGAAACAATAAAGTATCAATGGACCTCTGACAGCCAGCTGGAAGAATGGCAGTAAGTTATCTTGTACATATTTTGTAAATATTAAGTTCTACATGCAAATTAATACAGGGATAACTCAGAGAACACACTGAAGAACTGTTTCACAGAGCTCTATTTAGCTTTCATCCACAATAAAATTTAGATGAGGACTCCAGCATGAAAACATAGACATTCAATATGTTTATCTGCGGGGTTTGATATATATAGAATCTTACAAATAGTTCCACTCCAAAACTGCACTGGCAACCAAAATAGTAGCATCAGATGCCAATTGTTCTGCCAAGCCTTTACCACTTAAAGGGGTACATTTGCAGAAGTGCATCTTTTTTCTATGGGAAGAAGATGTTAATGGAGAAAAAAGGGAAAACCTCTAAGTTACTAAGCTTTAATTAGTAAAGATGACAAACAAGACAATCATTGTGTCTTTTCAAGAAAGAGAAATTAAGATTCAGCATGATTAGTGACAGCAGAAGGAATGTAAAATCCCTATATTCAGAAATCCAGAAACAATTTACATTCTCAGTTCTACCCCCTGAGACGGATGCCACTGAATATAATTTTCCTGAAGTCCTTATTTGGTTCAGGTTCCAGAAACATCCTGATGCTTGTATCAATCATACCTCCGTGTGGTGAGCCCTTCAGCCTCCTGCATTTTAAAACTGAACTGCAAGATCCTTTAAGTGTTGGGAGAGGGAGCTGTTTATTCTTATCCTGTCAGCTTGAAAGAGATTTTAGACATCCTACAAATCTTGTCTTGCTGCTATGCCTCATGTGCTCTGGTGGTCTAGATGACAGTTAGTATTTCAGTCCATTTAATGTAAACTGCATGAACTGCTACACTCCTACAGGAGATACCAGTCCTGGACACAAAAACACAAAGATAATCATATATTTAAGGAATCCTGGGCTATCAATCACTGAGTAGGGAAGTTGAAACCTTTCACCAGCTGCAGATTAAAATCTCCCTATTAGGAAATTCATAGTTTGAAAGATGCCATCCAGTGGCCTGTGAAGAATGAGTTTATGGTTGACAGATAAAAGATACTAACCTTGCAGAATTACCAGCAGCCCTTGTCACCCTTGCTAATAGCATTATTCAAAAAACCTAAACAAGTCAGGAAGATGTCTTTCTGATTTCCAGTCATCCTTTCCAGGTTAGGTTCTAGTCTTGAGTTTTTCTCAGTCTATAAACTCGCTACTGCTTCCAATAGAGGTTTACTTGCCAGTAGGAGTAAGACATGACTATATAATCTGACTTTGAAAGAACTGAATCAACTTTGCTACTTGAAAAGTCATTCACCGGAGCTAATGCACACAAATACCCACTCTTATATCTGCTAGAGCCAGAAGGGTTGAAGAGAAAAAACAGTAAGAAATACCATACTTCTCTATAATTCATGCATGGGCTTGCAAAGAAAGGTAGGTTAAAGAAAACCCCTTTTTAACAAAATAGTGGAAAGCAGCAGTACAATTAGTCACAGCATAGTAAAGAGGTGACTCTATCCTGCCTCCCCATTTAGCCATACACAACTTTATTCAGAATAAGGTAGCTCCAACACACTTGTAACACAGCAGTTTGGGTAAAATTATTACACTTAGTTTTGTGAGACCCTGCACCTCACAACTTAATGACATACCTGGATTAGGAGGATACCAAGAGGGGGAATTGTGACTACCATGGTACAGGTCTACCCACTGACAGCAGACACAGCCTTTTGGCTGTATCTAAAATCACTGATACTTCAGATTAAGGTATTGTTTTCTGTCTATATATAACAAAAGTTTTAACACATAAGCATCTTTGCTCACTATCTCTGTTAATCAGATGTAGATTAGAAACTGTACTGTAGTGGCGGTTTGAGTTGGCAGCTCTGCAAGTCACAATGAAGTCACTTCTCTCTTCTGAGCACAATAATAGCCAAATCTAATTCGGTGTATCCAAGTCATCTACAATCCAGAAATCTCTGCCACTTTTATACCATGCTTAGGGACTTTTGTAACCACTCCTGCACAAGCAAACCTATTCAAGCGGCTGGGACTTGGCCTAAGCAAAGTGAATAGGGCCCTTATTGCATCAGGTAAAAAGAAATCAAAGGTCATCCCTTGGCAGTAGAGCCTAAAATTATTTGTGCTTGAGGGCAGGTTATTACAGCACACTGACCCTCACCTGACGTCACTTAATGCTTCAGGCAAAATACCCATCTGTCTACAAACTGAAAACGGGGACTTAAAATGTGAATGTGAGACTTCTTCAATCTGCATGACAACAAGAACAACCTATTACAAAATGCTGGCAAAGAAAAGCAAGTAACTTCTCCAACACTGAGGACTTCATTTGCTGCTTTATATAATCCGTATGCCAGAGGTGACAGAGTGATCTTTAAAAAAAAAGGTGACCAAATTTCATATGTTGTGTTTTGGGTTTTTTTAATCAGAGTCTACTGCGGTTGCACAAACTGCTGTAAGTCAGACAGTCTTACGTAGTGACTTTTAATCTTCTACTTGAGTACTCACTGTTGGAGATAGGTGAAGACTTGCTGAAAGGAATGCAACTCAAATGGAATCACTCTGGGCACTGCTTCACACTGTGCTCCCTGGTCTAACATAATATCTGTATGGTCAGAGGAAACAGGCATTTTGAAAAGCCTGGAGTTTTGAAAAGCCCTTCTAACATAACTTTAAGGAAGCAGCAAAACAAAAAGCAGAAATAAACTTCAAGTTTCTGAATCTTCAAATGTCAGGAAGATACATTTGGAAACAGTTTCTCCCCCTCTTCCCATTTCAAAGCAGTAGAAACAACCACAACTAAATCACAAGCAATATGGTTCAAAAGAAATGAGAAAATGACAGTTTCTGTCCAATTTTAACAGTATGAAGGCAGCAGAGATATTTTAGCCCTTTCAGGCCCTTGTGACGCAAAACTGCATAAGGATGTTTTTCTTGTTTAAACTAATTCCTAAATATTATTATTTACATTTTAAACATGCACACAGCTATCACTCTGCATTCAGCCATGGTGTGGTGAATTTGGCCAGCAACAAATACAGGCAGAAGGCACAGGTTTATGACAACTGATTTGATTAATTACAGCAGCACTGTGAGTGCCTAAGTAATAAATCTGCACCTGATCCTGCAAAACTGTAACATTCCTGTGGGAAGAAACAAAAGTACTCTAATTGCCTTTTCTGAGAAAATTTGAACTGAAGGGGGGTAAGAAAGAAAATAAAAGAGACAGTCTTTTTGGTGGGCAGTATGTATTAATGAGTACGAGCAATGACTGAAGAAGAAAAGGAGTATAAGAAATTACATTTTTAATGGCTGCTTATCACTACAAAAAAATCAAAACTGACATCCTGCCTTAACCCCTGTGTTTCAACACACGAACAGTATTTCCTGGGCCAACATAACTGAACAATACTAACAGTTAATGGTTAACCCACTCTATTCTTTCAAGTACATATTCTTATGCTGATTTAGTAAAGTGCTTCAATTCCACATAGGGACCCAGAAAATCTGCAAGGAGGTTTGCCCACTATTCCCCACTCACTTCCCCAGTGAATGCAGCTCCACGGAACTACAAGAAAATGAGACAGAGCTTTCGTTTCTGCCAGATTAAGTAATTGCATGCAGTCCATACAATTTATCACTCTTTTGGGCAGCTTGTGTCATGGGATGACATTTTATTGTAATTATGCAGGGTGGGATTGGACAGGCTCTTGCTTCTCTTTGCCAATCTGATAAGCAAAAATATTTCTTTTTTTTTCCACTTTCGTAGAAACTACATGTTTTAGATAAAAATAACCAAACAAAAATACAAGCATAATATACAACCAATAAATAGTCTGATGTTACCAAGTCAGGACTACAGCAATCACCTTTACTGTGGAAAAAAAATCCAGGACATCTGAAAACTTTCCAAGTCAACATTTACTCTCAGATTAGCGTCAATAGTTTTGCTGAATTTGCCATTTAGAGATAGGTTTGTCCTTCCATGCACTTCTCTGCAGCTAATCCAAAGGGAGTATCAGGGGATTCCACTTGATTCAGGATTACAGATCTTAGTCATACAATATTCAAGTATCCAAGTGACGTTTTTCTCCTGGGGGTGTAGTATCCATGCTCACATATATCCAAGTGCTGATCCAGCAAGGCCAAGCACAACAGATGTTTTTCACCAAGAAGCAGGTTTTGTGAAGAAGGGCTTTTACAAAAGGGCTCCTTTATCCATCCTTTTCCCAAAACAAGAGCAAAGAAAACACATTCCAAGTCGGCTATCATGACTCACATAGAAGGCAACAAGCAGGAAACCACACTACTTCTATCAATGTCACAGACAGGATCCTCAGGCTCCCAACAAACACTGAACTTCAGGAAGCCTTCTCCTCCTTTCTCTTATCTCAGCAGGCCATGCAGTCCCAAAGGACAGACCTTGCCCCACCTCTCAGGCAAGCCAGGTCTAAGGTGTGGCATCAGCCCTTCTTGCTCATCAACGGAGACAAATCGGGAGAGCCTGCTCACTACCAGGTTTCTCTGCTAAACTTCATTTTGATACACGAAGAGGTCAATACAACCCAGAAAAAGATAAAGTTCAGAAGCTGAAAGTTCAGAAGTTGGAACTTCTGTTGTTACGGCAGTTATCCCTTGAATTTAACCAGGCACTACTCTTCTATTAACATTAGTATTTTAAGAAGCTTGGGCTTAGGAAAAAAGGACAAGTAAGCAAAGTTAAGTCAACAAAAATAACATGCAAAAAAGGGTAGTTTTCTGTATTTCTCTCTACACTTAATCACATACTGCTATACATAATCTATGAGTTTATAGCAGTCTTATAGGAAAGGGAATAAAAGATCACAGTTACAAACAAGTGGCTCCTTTGCAAAGGGATGAATTTTATCTACCAAGTTCTGTAATCTAAACAATTTTTTGGTACCCAGGGAATCTTCCAAAGGCTCCAGTTCCTGGAACCAACTATGCAACAAGTATAACTTGTTAAGCTAAAGAACAAATTTCTAACTCTCACACTGTCAAAGAAAACACTGGAAACTGATGGCTGAAACCAGGGGTGTTGCTTTCCAATGACAAGAGCACATCATGTGGGAGTGGCCTGATCTGAAAGACACCAAAGTTACTGATAACCTTTTCCTTGACTTCACTGGCTCTTAGACCAGAGTTTTAAGTAAAAGGGGTAGTGGCTCCTGCACTTCCCAAGAAAAAAATCTACAGAACTGATGGGAAAAAAGTAAATATTTTAAAATAATTTTTTCCATATAAGGAGCCTGGAATCTTCCTGTGAAGGGAAATTCCAAAACCAGGACCAAAATAAATACTGAAGGGGGATGCCAAGCAGCAGCAGCAGCAGCAGAGGACTGATGTGAAATAGCCAACAAGCAAGACCTTAAGCTGTGATTTGGAGAAACACAGTAATAACCCTAAGAGATGCATACTACATAATTTAGGTTCATTCATGTACAATAAATATTTTTCTTCCAATGCCTTTTTTTTTCTTCTATAGCATCTTTGCATGTGAACTATCTTTAGGAAATGTAACAGTTGACCAACATCCTGCAATTATCATACCTTGTTCAGAGGTAAAGGAACAAGTTCAGCGATAAAGCAAGATCCCAACAGCCTCGATCAGAAGCACAGAGCAGCCAATGGGAGTGTTGAAAGCAGAAGCCCACATTCCAGGAATTCACACATCCATCACCTAAGCAGCCCACAAGGCTACTTGCCCCCACAAGGACCAGACTGAGATCCTATCTGTATTTCCGGTGCAAGAATGGTTCCTGTGGAGAAGCCCTGCATTTAACACTTGGTACCACCATTTAAAAAATATGTAACAGATGTCTGTACATGGTGTTGACAAGTGCTGACTGTTTAACAGCAACCAAAATTATGAACACTGACCCATCTTTGGGAATGCCATAACCCTGCAGGGGTTACACAAATTTGATGTGTGACATGATACTCGAGTCCCCAAGAGAAAAATGGGTGGGACAGAACATTCCAGGAGGAAAAAACTGAGTTGGTTTAAGTTACAGAATTTGAATCTCTTACTGTCAACTAACACAAAGAACAAAAATTAACAAAAAGATAATCAGGCAACACTAAAGTACATGGTTTCAGCTGTGCTCCCTTTATACAGAGCAAGATATGAGGAAAAATCAGTGTCCATCAGATCATTCTGTTAATCAATCTTTTTTATTTATATATGCTTAACATCCCACTAACTAATCTTCTAAATGAAGTACTAGACCATGCATTCTTCCTAAAAATCAAATATACATGAACAGAATTATCTAGTGTAAAGTACTAACTATCCTGAACAAAAAAGAAGTTATTTCAATGAAAAACACTCTTACTTAACCTGCTATACATAAACAATGCAACCATGTCCATTGATCACATATTGAACCATATATATCCATAACTGAATTAGCTTTAAGGTTACCCAAGTTATTGTCCACACTGAATTTAGATCAGGTAGAGCTGCTGTCTGAAAACAAAACAACTAATAACTGAACTGCATATGTACCTACTCAAGGGAACAACACTTTTCATAGAATCTGTTCTTCTGCCAGCACTGTCACCACTGGAAGCATTTCACAATTAAAAGCTACAAAATGCTTTCCCTATCAACTCTGTGGCAGAAGTGCTGCTATCAAGGTCCAAACTCCTTAAGAAGTTGGTTTGACACAGTAAGCTTTCTTTTACTTTTTTCCTACTTGCAAAAAATAACAACCTTTCAAACCTGAAGCCTGTTATCATAACACAACACTACAGGGGACACAGCTAAAATTGCTTATGCATGGTTGACTTTGGAGTTCCTTGGGTTTTTTAAGTGCTTAACCATCAAATCTCGCTTCTCTGAAACAGAATTTAAAGTCCACAGAAGTGTCTGCAATGACTGCACTTTACTGTAGACGATAAACCTGACTTTCAAAGCAAAAAAAAAATCCCAAGTACCACTAAGTGTCTGACCAGCACTTAACCTCTGTTTTTACTAAAGCTGCCACCATGAACAGTCTGAATATCACAAATCTGATGCCACATCACAGAGAACTGAGACTGCATTGTGGAAATGAAGCTTTTCTATTGTCAGTGTCTGCACAGAATCACACACTGAGGCCAATATGAGTCTTCAAGATGATCCTGCTTTTTTGTTTTGTTTTCAGCCTTCATTTAACACACATCTGCCAGCACAGTTACTTAGCTTGTTCTACAGCAAAAGCAAAGATATGGTACTGAGATCATAAAACTCACCACTGCCTGGGAGCAACTTAATTAATTTTCTACAACTAAATGTGCTGGAACTCTGAAGGAACCTGCTGTATGAAATGCAGAAAGACAGAAATCTTGCCTCATGCAACACCTCCAAGTGTTTCTGAGGGTCAGGAATCAAAAGTTGCTCCTTCAATTCCAATGGAGCTGTTTCAGATTAAAGTCATCATGAACAAGATCTGGGATTAGCCCTGCTCCTAAATCAAACCTGCCAATTTATGTTCAGGGCACCATCATGATAAATAGTCCATATTTCCTACCTATACTCATTTTGGAGGACTCTCTATGAAAACCCACACCAGCTGGCCTCATATTTCTAACTTAGCTAAAAATGCTCACTTTGCAGCATTGTTCTTGTTGAAAGGCAGTCTCTTCTCCTAGTCTACTTAACTCCATTCTCCCACTAGATTCCCTGGAAATGGAGTTCCCTGGTGATGGAAAAGAAAGCATCAAGAATTACAGGTGTCTAATGTATTTCAGCAGTATCCACTTTCATTTTAAACTCCTGATGATACTGAATAGATTAAAGTCACATCAACCAGTAGATTACTACTAAGTTTACATCAGAAAGAAGTCTGAGTTGGCAGGCTACAGCTTGGTAGATCAACTTTCTAAGAGTGCATTGGCAGTTCCACAGACAGCAATAAACTCAGACAGATTTGGGCTATTTTCTGTTCCTGCTCTTGCCACAGAAGACAGGAAAAACATGCACAGCAGACTGACAGAATATTAAGAGCCCATCAGGCAACTCTTTAATCCAGGACATTATATCCTTGCATTGAACTACTAACAACTAGTGACTTAGACAGAGATTTCTGATTAAAAAAATAAATCACACTGATTCATCAACAGGTGAATATTTCTATTACTTTTGATGGCTATTCACTATACTGATGCACCAATTTTTCTATCATCTTTGCTAGCAGATATCATCATGCCCTTATATAACCCTGTTGTACTGAAATCTTGCATATAGCTCAATTTTGCTGATCCCTTGATTTAAAAATTATTTATAAAATGAAAAAAAAATACACAATAAAGAAATTACACTGGCAAGAGAAACAGAAGAACGGTGACTAAAAAGCAAAGAATCTTTATCTTGAATAAAGAATAGCTGAGGTAGACAGATAATGAGAGAACACAGCTCTGAAATAGCACAGAGACAGTGAGCAGAAATCAAGCATAATTCACTTTATAAGGTTCAAACAGTATCAGGCAGAAAATTTAAAAGAAGCAAAAGGAAGTAGTTTTTCCACCCAACATAGTAACCATAGTGGAACTCACTGCTGTCAGACTCTGTAAACTGTTCATGTATCTGGAATCTGGAAAAAAATAACTTGGATGAACTAATGTCAAGTATGTCGAGCGCTATAAAACACACAGGTAGGGCACACTGACAGTCACAAAAATGTAAAGCTATAGCTGGAGAAGAAAAGGTATTTCAAGATTCCTCTGTGCTACAGCACATACCCCTGCAGTCTGACAAATGAGCACAAACAGCTCAAGTATTGGTAGAATTAAAGGAGAGATGGTAACAAAGCCAGAGGCAGGAAAGCGTGAAGAGAAACACCGAACGCCAAACACCGTTCATGCTTTGCACACTGTGCTTAGACCAAAAGATCTGGCCCAAAGCAAGAACAATTGCAACACGCATTCTTCGTGAGGCGAGTTATCCACTGCTTCCCCTCTCCCGTACAAACTGCTGGATTCGGCTCAGACTACGTGCAGCTACGGCTGCTGGTGGGACACCGAGGCATCCTTACGCTGCCTCTGGATGCAGCTCCTGGAAACCGAGCGTGCGAGGAGAGCAGCTTTGAAATGGCTACTTACACAGCCAAAACACGCGGCGCAGGAATCCCGCGGAGCGGAGCAGAGCAGAACGCGCTCCCGCAGCCGGGGCAGAACGAGAGCCCGCGGGCCGCGGCTCCGAGCGCACAGCCGGCGCGGAGCAGCCCCTAGCGCGGCCTCGGGCTCCGCCACGGCCAAGCGCCGCCGCCCCGGGCACTGCCTGTGCC
>VZRL01003889.1:1017122-1036025 GCA_013397895.1 Origma solitaria | reverse complement strand
CCGCTGGCCGGGAGCGCAGGTGCCCAGCCGTGTCCAGCCCCAGCCGCGCCCGGCCCCGCGCCGTGGGAGCGGCGCTCAGAGGCTCTCCGGGAGCGGAGCGGTGCCCCGGGCTGGCCGCGCACCTCCTCCGCAGGAGCGGCCGGGCAGGTGCCGCTGCCGGGGCTCCGCCAAGGCAGCCGTTCTACGCGGCCAGGGCAGGGTGATGGGTACGTTGTACTCCTTCAGTTTGCAGTTCCTCCAGCCCTTCGCTCTTCGAGACGAGGGCACTAAGGCACCCCATACTGCTGCCCTCACACACTACAAGAAAACGCGAGAGACAACTGACATCTCCCTACTCACTGGCTGAATGAAAGACCATCTGCTTCCAGAAAAAATACTGACAACTAGAAAATAATACGTGTTCCTGACAGTGTTTGCTTAAAAGTCTGAGATTTGAAATGGAGCCAGTAACAGTGATATACTGGTACTATGGAAAACACACCACCGATAAGCAAAGATGAAGAAGATCTTCTCTTGGTAACTTTTGAGTTAGTGCCTGAGGAAAAAGACTGGAATTGTGTCTCTGTTCCTGCTTTGTATTAAGTGTACTGGACCTAAGATCCCTAAGGGCATTTTCACTGAAAAGAGCAATAAAATGTCCAGCATGAGCTCTAAACCTTAGAACCAGATAGTCACTGGCAACAGTTCATTGCAACATTTAGTTTTATGCTTTTAAAAACCCACAAATTTTTTAGTAGTACTAGTAGTAGTAGTAGTAGTAGTAGTAGTAGTAGTAGTATGGAACTGGCCCAACCAGGTGAATGTATTTATTTTAAAGCACAGCAAAACAGGTTGTTTTTTCTTGCCAACATTTTGGGCTCCATTACACTTGAGCCCAGACGAAAGAATAAAAGATGATGTGTTGACTATGCTATTCACTGCACAAAAAACCCTTCTCCATTCCCAAGTTCACGTATTGATATAGACTCAAAGTAAAGGATCTGCTGCAGAAAACTTACTTTTTCCTGTGTGTTCTCCAGGCAACTGCCACAATGCAGCACTCCTAAGCAGTTTCAGATGCCTTGTAGGCACCATGGCAGATCTTGGTTGCAAAAAGACAGCTGTACACAGCTGTATGTTAAAGATTTCTCACATGCAAAGAAAAGATGCATTATAACACTAAGAGAAGGGTAGCTATGCTATCTCCAAGAGGTCTCATTCATAGGAAGAAAAGGGGTTTGGAAACCACAGATTTAATCTAGAAAGAATTCTGCCAGTCCCCCCTGAGTTATGAGGTGGTTTGGTACCAGGTAGAACCTTACCTGCACTTCAGAACCTAGACTGAAGCCTGTTTGGCAGTGTAGAGAATCTCTCAGGAAGCAAATGCTGTGCTGCTCTGACCATGATCTAATGAAGCACATAAATAAGTGACTAATTGCTAAGCCAGGTAGCATGTGAGCAAGACTAGCTCTGGCACGTTACAGTACTTTAGTTCTAATCTCTGCTGCAGAGTACACATTCTTCTTCATCTACTCTGCCAATTGCATGACTACCGTTTGCTTCGGAGAGAGACACAACTGCAGCCAGATGGACTAGAGACAGGAGTTCTTTTCAGGAGCAAAGACCTAAGTACTAATGTATTCATTAATTACTGCACTTAGTTTACATGTGGGAATGCTCTGCTTGAGACAGTTCCTGACTCTTGATACTGGAGAAAGATTACTTAACTTGTGCCAGTCTGAAAATTAACTACCAAATTTTATCAGCCCTCGGGGAAGGAAGACTTGTTCTAAATTAAGGGCAGCTGAACATCATTAGCCTCCACTCTGGAGGTCCTAAAGGTTGCTGAGCTGGACACTGACAGCATCAGAAGAGTTGGAGCCTTGGTACATTAAAGCAGAGACCATGAGGAGGCCTTTTGAAAAGCCAAGGAATATCCACTTGTCACTTTTTTCCCTTGCTCTCTTTTGCTGTCTTTCCTCTAATTTCCCTAACCTCCCTCATGCTTCCTATTTAAGTTTTGGAGTGATTGCTCCCTCCCAAGAGCTAATGCAGAGTCCTGTGTGTCATCCCTGTGTCTCCTCCTCCCCTTGCTGCTGCTGAACTGCTCAGAACAGCGTGCATTGTGTTTTCCCAGCAGTGCAGGAGGAAGCTGTCCTGCTGCTGAGGGGTCGAGGAGCAATCCTTGCCACACCTTCTCTGTGCAGGAGAGCAGCTGACACTCAATTTGTTCTGAACTGCAGACATACGAGTCCCCTCATTCTACTGCAGTATTACCTGAGCTCTTTTCATGGTCTCACATAACAAACATGGCTATTTGATAAAAACCACCCAATATACTCAGGCCCTTAGCTGCTTTTTTCTAAGAGATAGACATCAAGGGGAAAGTAAAATGGCATCATTCTTTCAAATAGAGAGCAAAACATAAATTCTTGAAAGAAAACAGCATTCATTAGGAGATTAAATGTAATTACAGTAACTCACAAAGGAAACACTTGTTTAAAGCTGCAATTTGCTAGAAGAAGATGCAGCAGAAAAGAATGCTTTTGAGGGAGGTATGAACTAATCAAGCAAAGAAAGATCTGAGTAGGACAGGAATCACAGAATCACAGAATCATTAAGGCTGGAAAATACCTCTAAGATCATCGACTCCCAGTTGCAAACCCACCACTGCCAAGCCCACCACTGAACCATTCATCAAAGTGCCACATCTCCACATAACCACATGAATTAACCTACTTGATCATCTGTTCAGCAAATGGCGATTCAGTGACACCTCATCTCCCGGAGTTAGGGCAGGGATATCCACCAGCACCACTCCCCAGCAGGCTGCAGAGATTCCCCTTTGAGATGCAAGGGGTATTGGGGTATTTTTACTTCCAAAGCTGAAAGACTTCCCTGCCCATGAGCCAGTTCTTTGGCCAGCTGCCTCTGTGAAAGAGGAGAAATCTATTTCAATTGGTTTCATTAAAATTCTTTGTGTTACAGCAGCTTGGGAACAAGACATTAGTGCTACTTCAAAAATTCAGACAAGAGTACAGCATAAAATGATAAGACTGGCCAACAGACAAGAGGGTAGAACAGCACTGCAGAACTAAACTGCTGCTTGCTGGTCACAAAGAATCATTTCACACTAACAGTGGGAATGAAAGTGTGTGAAAATCCCCATTGGGATAAGGAAAGAGAGAATCTGAGAAAGAAGATTAGATTGTGGTAGAGTAGGAAGCTAGAATTTCCCTCCCTTGAATTGTTTCAACCACTTATTATTTGTTTCAATACTTCTCTGTGAGCCACTAATTGTCGCAGTGGGATCTTTCTGCTTCATTTCCTTCTCTTTGTGAGAGCAGGCGTCAACACTGCAAAGAGTTAGAAATCTGCAGCCTAGTATACAGAAGACAATGTCCAATTTGCAACATGTCCAGCATAGGTCAGTGGCATGGTTAAGCCTTGGAAAGTGCCTTTTATACAAGCATTAGATTTAAAGATCTTTGGGGGGAAAAAAATCACTATTGCAAAACCCAAAAACAAGCAGAAAAAAAGAAAGACAGGGTAGTTTTATGAGTTTTCTCTTCACCCCTTGGTCTGTTAGTCTTTAAGCAGGAGTACTTAGTAGAAAGAGTCATGACACCAAAGGAAAATAATAGTAGCTAGCTCTGTTGCAGCTTAGGTATCCTGAGCAGCAGCAGTGTTTCACACTCAGAAGCTGTTCAGAAAAGCCTGCTTTATGTCCTCATCTATGCCTTTCCCCAGTGCTAGATCAACAGTTCCTGTCAGATCCTTGTCTGAGGACAGCAGAGATGCATAAAAATTTTTGAATCAATATGTCACATTACAGAAATGGGAGAACATGCCTGTTCTAAACTCACTGTACTTTGCATGTGAGGGCAAGTTCCAGGAATGGCAGCTCCCTGGGACATGCAGCTGCTCTGGTCTCTGGAACCACTGCCTCCTTCTTAAGGAAAACCTCACAACAGCACAGCAGGACAAGTTGACTTCCTAGCCAAACAAAAGAAGAATTTACCCCCCCCCTCCTCCATACCAAGTATTTCTCTTTGGTCACACTGAAGACTTCTCCATGTTCCAGATAAGCCCCAGCCAGGTCATGTAAAACTACACAGACAACATCCCTTGCTCAATAGTTGTCTTTATGTGGACATACTCATTACTTTCTTCCAATGCCTTTTGCAAATCACCATCTTTATTCCTCTACAGCTAGTATTACAAAACTTATGTCAAATAACCTGTCTACACATGTTCCTTGCTTAAGACTTCCTTTTCAAACACTTTCATAGCAGAAAATAAGAGTGAAAGAGAAGCAGAAGATTACACAGATTTAGGCAAAGCAAAAATAGGCATTTAAGAAAACATGAGAGTCATTCAACCAAGTGACCTTTTTAGCTCGTGTTTCTTATCTTTACTATCTAATAGCAAGACTGGAGACCTACAGCACACACATGATGTGCTGTTTTACATTTATTTTTCTTTGGTGTTTCTCAGCTGTATAATTTAAACCTTCTTTCCTTTACTATATCTGTAACTACAACACATTCTAATATTTACAAATGGAGAGTGACTTGGCAAAATATTGGGTGCAGTCTGTCTGCCATCAGAGAGGCATTCTTCAAATGGACCTGCCCACTGCAAGAGTTGGGAGATCTGAACTGTTTGTTTAAAATCTAACTTCCTCTGGAAATAGCCATGCACAGCTGTAGGTCTACTGAAAACAGTTAAACAACAGGAGATTTAGGCCAGAACATTGGTTAGAAACCTTTTAGTGAACAACTAGGTGTGCAATGAGAAGTGGGAGCAAAGGGTGCCCAAGCTGTTCAGAACCAAGCAGCCAGAAAGCAAGGCACTGTGCTAGGCAGCAAGCCTATTAATGCTTAATTCTGCCATGGAAAACAGATAGGAACCCAACTCTTGGACCTTAGAAATAATCACAGACTTCAGCATTTTTCACAGGTTAGAAATGCAGACACTCAGTCACCAAAAAACATTGCCTAAGACAGCTTTATTTCCTCTGGATGCAAAGGGATTATTACAAAGACCTATTATTAAGACTGAGAACATCCTGTATTCTAGCTGAAAAGCACCTATGAGACAAAGAATGGGATATGATGAAGAGTAGCTACAAACACCTGATTCCTTCAAGATGCTCCTACATCAGGGATTTATCAACAGGAAAGCATTAGTAGCAGTTCTTGCAGTGCAAACATGCAGCGCTGCCTGCTGCAGCAGGCAAATGTGGCCAGAAGCTTCCAGTAAGAAGCTCTAAGCCAGGACAACCATCTCCATTTAGCACCACAAAGGTGTGGTGGGGGAGAGCCCACACACTGGCCTCCTTGCTCTGCACCTCCTCTCTCATCACAAAGCTGTGCATTTCTCCCCATGCTGGAGCTCTGCAAATGAGCCTTCTAAGCAGTGTGAGAAGAACAGGATGATACTGAGGAAATTGTTCTTAAGCATGAGCTTTGACCCTTCTGGGCAGTGAATATGAACCACATGGGCTGGACAAGTCCCTGGCACATTAGCTGCCTTTGTGAAGTTATTTGCTGATTCAGAGGTGTGAAACTCTAAAAAACACTGTGGAAGCAATGGCACTGCTTGTGGTACTGAAACAGCATAGATTCCTCCTGGGCTGTTATGACTTCATAAATATTGACTTTGGATAAACCTTCTAACAATATTCTGGTTGGGATTGTTGGTTTTTTTTTTCCTTTTTTCCTCCCAAGTGGGTTCCCAGAGCTAATTTACTTAAGGCAACATACATGACACAAGAATAAGCCCTTTGAATAGTGATGCAGTTGCTTGGTCATGAAATGAAAAAAAATTGGATTTTGATTGATAGTTGGAATTCATGCTGTTTGTTTGATTTACTCCGGATTCTTTGTCACCTTAGTGCTATTCCTGCCAACATGTGTCAGAACACTACTGATTATGGGCTGAAATACTGTTTTAAAGGGTTTTTTTAATCTTACACTTACCAGTTTTCCTTCCCCTGCCATAGGAGCAATGAAAATTTAGCCACGAATCTTTTTTCTTCAAGAAATCTTCTCAGCTACAACTAGCCACATGCTATGTCTCTTTCGTGTCTCATCTGCAGCAGTATGAAAATTAAAACAGCATAATTGATTTCAGTGAAATCATTCCTATGCAATACATTAGAAGTGATCTAACATACTTTAGAAAAGTACTATTATTTTTCACTCTGGGGCATGATTGTAATTTCTTTAGTGCACTACTATACCAGCTGGCAGTCACAACTGTCACCAAAGGAGCACCAGCACAAATTTCTCCCAGTGTTATGCACAGGGAAGCCCTGATACAGTACAAAACTGTCAGGATGCTACAGTGAAGATAAGTACATGGAGGAGGTGATTGTTTTCTTGCTTTGGAGGGAAAATCAGACCTTTTTTCCACTAGAAAAGTACTTCAGTGTTAAATGTTCCTATGTGTTAGCCTGAATTGAGCCCATATTTCTAGTCTTTTATTCTCAACAGAACAGGTTGAGAAAAGAACCAAGAAAATAATGAGGGTAGACTATAAACATCTGAGAAGACAGGAGCTTAAATATGATTTAAGGCTATATTTAAGGCTATATAAATATGATTTAGCTATACTCTTCCTTGGCAATGGCAGGAAGAGCTTGGTAGACCAGCAATATTTCCAGGAATGCAAGCATTGATATCTAAGTTTAACTCATTATTTCTTGCCCCTTTACTCCAGTATGCACCACTGCCCCTATATCAGACACACATGCCCAGACTGAACTCACACATGTAGCTTGGAATAGAGGTTGTTTTCAAACAATTTTTCTCTTTAACATTACCGTCTTTCCTCATTTTCTGATTCTTGGCTGAACTTAAAATTATCTGAAAACCACTGCCCCTGAGAAAATCTTTACTTAAGTACTTGCTGAATGTCTAACCTGAAGAAAAACATTCAGAGATCCAGATTCTGTGTTATGGCTCTGATCAGACACTTGAAAGCAAGTCATTGGCAGTAACACTCCTATCAGCCTCTCGTCATGCTCTCTCTGCTGGCAACTTGATGCTAAATAGCTTAACATTTGTATCAGCAACTTAATCAGGATATTAATTTGAAGCAGAAGAGAGTTGTTTACCAAAAATAAATAAAAGGCTTATGGATTATCTAAGTACTGAGCTATGGGGTTTGCCTTTTTGTACAGTGGACATGCCTAGATGCTTTTCCCCTGATTCATGAAAACAGTTGGACCACAGGCAACCTGTGTGTTGATCTGCAGGCAAATCTTGTGTCAAAACATTGGTCTATGCTGAAAACATTTCCAGTGCAGGAGGAACAGCATGAAAAAACCCCATTGTGTTGGGCCCCTCCGCTGTACCCCTGAACATTATTAGATCTGCAACATCTTGTACTCTCACTGGAGGGTATGAGTCCTCATAGAGTAAAGATTTCCATTCTGCAGTGAGAAGGATGAAAGTGCAATTGAACATCGTGTACTGACTGAATTATTAGGTTATTAAAGAGAGAAAAAGACAGGACAGTGGAAAATGGACATGTGATCAATTTCCCTCTCTGAAAAGAAGGGGTTTTTTTAGGACGAGGGACATGCATGCATCATTTCAGGGAGGATATGTACAAGTTAGCCTTTTACATAAATGGTCATGGCCAAGACTATCCAGCTGCTCTGTAACGCACTTTCTACACCATGAAAAGCTATCTTTACAGCCAAATCCCTCTTAGCACAATGTGAGCAAGATTTCACCCTGTCTTCTGTAGAAACAGGGAGTCATTCTGGGGCAAGAAACCACAACATGTTCCATGTAACTCATGAACAATTCCCTCATCTAACAAGCCTAGCCTAGGGTTCATTCTTGAAAGGTTTACCTGCAGAGTAACTAGAAAAAATCCTAACAGACTTGAATATACTTTCTGTTCCAGAGATTCACACCATAAATTCAACAATATATAATCTAACAACCACAGGATGCACAATTTCTAACTGTCTAATATTCAACAGTTTAATTGGGTATGATCAACCACAACTGCCAAAGACTTACTGTACCAAACACACTCTTCATTTCAGTTTGGGCTCTTAAGAAGCTTTGAGATGTAGTTAATCATTAAAATCCTGTCTTTTCCTCCCCTTCTTTATTTATCCCTACTTACAGTTATAAAATAGATTGTCAGTATAGTCTTTTTTCTGCCTTCCTCCAAACACCTGACACAAATAACAAGTATTTCATGACAGGAAGAGTCTTTTCCCAGGACTGATCCAGCACTGAGCATTGCGAGCTGTATAGGAGTCTTGGGTGGCACAGCCCATCCAGCCTTCCTGTGTTTCTCTCCCCAGGCTGTGCAGAAGCAGCTCTCTCCAGGCTGCTCCCTGGCCAGGCTCAGCACAAGGATGAGCAGCAGGAAGCCTGGCCCAGGCAGAGCTGCCATCCCCACAGCCAAAGGCTCAGCCCCAGTGAGAATCCCTCCCAACACGCACTTGTGCTGCAGTTCCTCAGCTGCCTGTTCTCTGCCTGCCCTCTGAAGTAACACACTCTGGCCTTTCAAAAAAGCTGTTGATTCTAAAACTTGAATCAAATTTAACTTCTTTGCTACAGTGAAATAAAGGGAGAAGCAAAGTGGGTGGAGAGAGGAGGGAAGATATTCTATTTAATTTAAAGATTAACATAAGGATAGTATAATAAACTAGACTTCATATGTTGCCTTTCTTTGTGCATAATGTAAACAGAGCTCAGCTCACTTCAAGCAGATGGTCCACAGACTCCGAGCACTTGAAACAAGGGACAAGCACAGGCAAGCACAAAAGGATGAGGAAGACCAGGGTTCTTGAAACATCCCAGTGTAGACTTTCATGCACATACACGCTTCATAGCAAGACATCCAAACTCTGCTTCACTGACCTACCTTCCCCTAAAACATAATCTACGTAGTATCACCATCTGTCCAGCAGGACAATTAGACATGTAATGGTATTTTATAGATACACACGCACATAGCGCCTCAGATTAAGTAGTTTATCATATTCTGTAAAGAAGTAAATAGAAGTACTGTCATGGAAGGCACTTTTCTCGTATGGAACGCAACTTAGAGGTGTTTAGAGAGCTAGTGCAGTGCTCTTCACTATCTAAACATCTCTAATTCCCAAATTCTTTGAAGCAGGCATTGCTAATATTTTTAAATGCAAAATATTCCCTTATGCTTTTCAGCTGCACAGAGAAGAAAAGAAGTTTTGAACAGATGTGTTTACAGGCACAAGAGAACAAAAACTTAACCTTATAGATCTGTAGCAATTTTTCTACCTATAGTGTTTCTGAATATTTGCTTTACAATTCCTGTAGTTTATTGTAGTCCTGTGGGGTTAATTAAAATCCTTCTACAAAATCAGATAAACAAGAGGAATGGGGGAGGGAAAGTGTGCATTTTATGTACTGTCTGTTCATCTTTCATGAAGCCTGCCCCATGTGTACAATCAAACATCTGGGGAAAGCCGGCACTTCAACCAGAGCAATCACTATTCACATTCCAGCTTGAGTAGCTGGTTCTTTTCTTGAATTTTGTGTGTATGTGTCCATGCACACATACATGGTTTCAGCACACATTTCACAGATGAAAGAAAAAAGTGAGAATTTACATGGCATTTCATTAAATTGTGAACAGATAACATCTTAGAAACTTCTACTCTGAGATTTTATGGGAACGAAGAAGTAGCCTTTTTAAGTCATATGTAACAGTCACATACTGATGTGAGAGCAATCCATATAATAAAATTAATCAATCTAGCTAACATTTACCCTCTATGTATATATAGGATCTTTCAATACATGAGATGATCCAAGCTGGAATTAAATCAATGAGGAAATAGCATGTGGATTTCAGGCAGCTGGATCAGACCCTTACACTGCAAGGGTCAGAAACAGCTTATATTCAACTCTCCAGTAGTCATTTTATGCAGAAAGACGGGCTCATGATTGTATAAGAGCTCCTATACCCCAGGGCTCAAAAGAACACAGTTTGTTTCCTAGTTCCAGTATCTCCACCTGTCAAGTCATTCATTTTGGTAACTAAATGTTGCTCTCTCTGATAGAATCTGGCGTATTACTCTTCTCAGATAAGCTCTGAATAAAATTTCTTTAGTCACACCAACAGCCTTGTCTCAGGACCTTGAGAGCTCTGAGATAGTGTTTTATGCCAATGTCACCACTGAGTTAAGAGAATCATACCAATAGAAAGGCACATGTACTTTTGTCTGAAAAAAAAAGAATCTGTCCAGCTCTCCATAAACCTGTAAGAGACCAATACAAAGAGCTATAATACGAATGCTGCCTTTTCTGGTCTTATCTGTCAAGTCTGAGCTGTATCCATGGGTGGCAAGAATTCCCCATCTGCATCCATGAAACTTTACTGTGCTGTGGTAAACACAGAACAGAGTAAAACTTCTTTATTGAAATAGCATTGGTGGGCACATCAGCTGTGCAGGTTAAAAGGCAGGCAGTGTGTAAAAGAACAGAAAAAAACATGGTCACATAAAAGTAGCTCTTTGCATAAGAGATTATTAGGTACTTTTACCTGAAATCAAAATAGATTTTTCACATCATGCAGATTTTGAAGACTACTTTTGATAAATCATGCTATGATAAGATGCTGCAACTCCCTTGATCCAGTAGGATATTACCATATTCTAAAATGACACAACAACCAGTACTAGCGGTCTCTGTTTCATGCCTAGTCTAACAATCTCTGTTTCTACAATGCAACATTTCTCCAGTCCAGCATCTCAGATAATACACAGTGGTTTTGGTGCTTACATAACTACCAGGCAGGTTGAAGCAAAACAGACCTTTTCCTATGGGATATTAAAATACAGATCACGTGGTCATTGCTTTCCATATTTTTATGTGGTTTAATTCCAGTAGTTCTTAAGCAATCACTTGCATCTTTTGCAGCTCAGATCCAGAGACAATCAACCCCCTAAATTCCATCCTGCACACTGAAGCATTTGTACATCTTGCCTACCTTATGTCGTATTTGCCCTGAGTTCAATATTCTTTTAAAAAACAGTATAGTTCAATTTATTTTTCTTCAACGGCCTTCCTCTTGACAGTTCAGTTTAATTTTCTATTGGAATTAGGGAAGTAATTTCAACTCTGAGGAAACTAGAAAGAAACCACCTCTCTGTATGTTATACAGACACTGTCTGTACAGCCAGGCAGAGTCTAAGCACAGTTTGTCAGCACAAGTACTGAAAGCCAAATCATAACCTCCACTTGAAGGTGTAGACTAGATGAAAGAAATAGAAAATGCAATACAATGCCCAGAAATCTGTCAGAGGCTGTGAGAGATTTAAAATTTTGACTAGCACAGTGCTCTGCTTCCCATGCACTGAGAGTTTGGGGATTCCAGGTTACGATGGATGTTGCTGGCTGGAGAAGCAGTGAAGCCAGAGAAGCCTGGCTCTGCACAGCTGAAGGTTCTGACACATCCTAGAGGTGATCTGCAGAAGTAACTGAGTCAATTACGATGGTTGTTTTTCTACCTGCACAAACTCACAATTCCCTGGTATGTGCAATAAAGAATATGAAGCTGTTCAGCCAGGGCATTTGGTTTTGGATGAGACAATCCCCTGCATACTTGGAGATCTAGAAAATTTCCTGACAGATTATGAAATAATTAGTTGGCCAGAGATCTACTTCTGGGCCCATTCAGTCAGGAAGACAAATTTTATTTCCTTACAATCTCTGACTGGAGCTGCACAGAAAAGCTGGGAGTTTTAATCCCTAGGGCAAAGTTGATAGGCTTGAGATGATGGATTTTCCAAAGAAGTTACAGTTACAGTGAAAAATTATAAGTTTCGTGTTTGTGGGGTTTTTTCCCTATACTTTTCTGGTTTTCTCACTTTTGAACTATTATTTCCTCTAGAAAAAAAAGGAGCTGGGGGGAAAGGAGGTTGGGGAAGGAAGAGAGAATGAAAGTGATTCTCCCCTCCACTAGTTTTCATACATTTAATAATCTGTTTCTTAATAGAAGATGGTGATTATTAAGAAAATATGTAAGTGCAAACACAGCCTTTTTCTAATTGCCAAGATAACCCAAATGAAACCCAGAGGAGCATCGAGATTCAAACTTCTAAAGTACAATTCATCAAAGTAATGAAATGCAAATAATCAGAGTTTTTGGAATTCCAAGATTACTGTTGGCACAAGGTAAAACCAAGCTCAAAAAGAACTTCTTCAGCAGCAAGCAGAAGAAAACTTATCATAAACATAACCCAAAAGATAATGAGGCCTTTTGAACTTTTCTGATATCAGATAGAAAGATCTGGGGAAAAAAAGAGGAAAAAAAAGAAAAAACCAAACCTAAACAAAACCTAAAGACACATGATTTAGAAACATTTTTGCTTGATAGTCACAGTAGACTGATGTACACCATATGAAGGAGTTCAGTGCTCTTTATTTGCCAAGAAATCTACAGCCTCCTCACTTGTTTCACAGTGAAGAGACAGCATAACCCAGAAAAGATCATTTGTGCAGCCTTGCACAGGGCAGAGCAAGATTAATGGTCACGTGCAGAAATCTCCCTGAGATATTGCTCAGCTGACTGGATACAAAATACAACATGGAACTCAACCTGCCCTAGCAGACCCTGAAGCAGCATATATGTTCTCTATGTAACCTAGAATAGCTTACAAAATGCATACTCTTGACAACTTTATTGACCCATACTTTCTCAGGCAAGATTTGGAATATGTATTACTTAGAAGCCATGTCATTTCCCAAGGACAGCTTTTCACCCAAGCTCTGATGCTGTCTAAAAGCTTCTGCCAGCTCAGCTTGAACAACAACCACTCTGCCTGAAATAGAAAAATAAAAATAGAAGGTCCTATTTGTTGAAAGCTTTCCAGGGTACCAACATCATCTGCCAACTCTTGTTTAGTCATCCCCATTGCTTACTCCTATGATGTTTTTTCCTTTTTCACAACCTACATTTGCCCTCTCATAAGGGCAAATGCTCAAAGAAAAATAAAATAGATGCATACATACACACATATATACACAGACACAGAGTCTATTCCTACTCTTGATGTTGCTGCAGCCCTTGGAGTTTGGGAAAGAGGAGCCCAGACATATTTTAATCATGAAAAACTGATTAGATAAATTTGGCCTGATTTGTTGTTTATATGATAAATTTTTATAGCAGTTTCACCTACTATGGCACATGGCCAGTGTTGGCCCAGAGAGGATGCAAGTATCAGCGCTGGTTTGCTCACACTCTCTCCTCAGTATTTATTTCAACAGTCATTCCTTCACTCTCCTTGTTCTTCCATGACTGTGGATACTGCCACAGGACCATAAACACGTAAACGCTTGAGGTTTTAATTTTTGTTCTTTTACAGCATTGTTGTTGATTTTTTTTTATTTTGCTGTTTCCAAACAAAAAATAGAAAGAAATTCACTGCTCTTGTCAGTCCATACATTTCAGCAGGTTTGTTTCTAACACCCACATATTGGCTTGATGCCAGCGCGTTGCTTTAGGAGTCAATAACGTGCTCATTCACCCCTAAGGAAGGGTCACAGAGATGTTCAGCAATCAAGGGGGAAATAGCATCACTTATCCCCTTCTCAAAACTGCCAGGCCAGAGATGCAGAGCTTGTTGTCAGCTCACACCATTCTAATAAGGCTTTCAAAAGCAAACCTCTGCTCAGCACTGGCCAAGTAAGCATCTGACCCATTTTTCCTTTACTCTGACTTGATATCAAAGTTATGATGTGTGAAGATAAAGCTGATAAAAAATTATTAACATGGACTTTATGTTCAAGCCAGAAGTTATCTCTCAAGCCATGTAGTACAAAAATAATGCTAAATTTCAGTTTAAGATTATTATATAATAAACTACATTCTGAAATGTGACTTGAAAAATTTTATATATATTTTGCAAAGAAAAATCCACTGTAGAAGCTTAAGTCATCAAGTCAGCCCTCAGTACCACTGTAAATTGTGTAGCATTATTCCCTAGTCACACATTTAATAAAAACCACTGACAGAAAACACTGCAGGAGATGGGCCATTTCTCTGCCCACCCGAATTGCTCCTATACTACATATTGGTAGTACATTTAGCTTTTAAGTCTCAAGGAGAAGGAGCAATAGTTTAATTTTGCCAGTAAAACTACCCTTCATTTTAGGCTGACTAACTCTTTTCCTTGTTTTCAACAGATATTAAATTCACTTCCAAATTACCCCCTTTCCTGGAATTGGTCTAGATGTCATTAATCTAAGGAGAGAATTTTGTCACAGCTGGAGGTAGTAAGCATCAGCTATGGACAGCAAAAAGAAGTAATTCCCAAAAGCTTACGTGCAGACATTCTGGCACCTAAATGCAGACTAAACTATTTCTATATTGTCCTTTCAATCTCACTGTATTTCTTACATTTAATCAAAATAGCTATAATTTTCTTAATCTCTTGATTTGAAGGACTACTTGTGTCTCTAATGTCTTCGTTTGTGTCTCTGTTATTAAGTTGCCCAATAATTCTCCTTCAAAGAATAACCAAACCAACAGAGGCTATGAATCCTGTAATTACAGAACCATAGAAATTGCTCATGCCAGGGACTCTAGGGACTTCTCTTCTGCCCTATGGCAAGATCAGATCTACCTGGCAGTTTCCTGTTAGAGCTGTTCTTTAAAGCCCAAGTGATAGAGATATTACACACTTCCAAAGAAATATTATATTATCCCTAACTAAGCATTAAGCAAAACTAAGTAGAATCTACCTTACTGCAATTCAAGCTCTTTATTTATTTTCGTATCAAAACTTGAAACCACATTATTCTTTCTACTTTGCAGTAGTTTTCTAGCTACTGAGGAAGGAAATTTTTTTCTTGCAGTCAGATAATTTAGCTTTTTGAAAGAGTGCTGTCATTACTGGAAGATGAAAGGAACATATTTAGACCTTCTGGGAGCTCCAAAATACTGGTTTCTTTTCTAGCATATTTGACACAGCTGTTGCTACACCAAGCATTGTGTAGTGACCAAGAACAAATGACCTAATTGATCCTGACCACGCCAGAATTTCAGAAGTGCCTCACTGGCCCTTTTCCTTCTATGCAACTTAGAAATTAACAACTTCTAGTTTGTTTTTCGTTGGAATTACTTGTGTGCTGGTCCTTTGGCAAAGTCAGAAAAGCACATTGTATGACAGCACTACAGGGTCTCTGAGGAGCAGCTGGAAGACCTACGAGCTGCAATTATATCTTCTTTCATTTAACTCCTATCCTTTAACATTCTGGTCAATATAAGGACCAGGACAGAGAAATCATGAATATCAGAGAACTTTGTGCTGGCCATCAGAGTACAAAAAAACTGTTTGGGGAGAGCATAAGTATATCAATGTATTTGTACACTCTGCAGTTGAAATTACATGTACATGAGTGAATCCCTCCAATTTTCCTATGTTATGATTTATGATACTTGTCATTTTAAGAATGTTAATGATGTCAAGCCTTTCAAGAACTCAAACAACAAAGAATCGTTACCCTGACTGTTTGTAATTCAACCCAACAGATGACAACATTCTGACAATAAAATGCTCTCTCTGTAGCTATGAATATGTACAGCAAACAGGGAGAAAAACCATTCTCAAACCCTGTCCAGTGTTGAAACAAGCCCAAGTCACAGACAATATCCTGCAATATTCTGATAAACACAGTCACTGGCGTCCATTCCACTCTAGCAAGAATAAGCATGCAGTTGTTCTCACAGAAAAAATACAAGAATTAAAACCCAACTGTATCTCAAGAAATTGCAGCAAAACACCCACATTGATCAGTGAAGGTAGCAATAGCACCCATGAATCATATTCTAGTGCCCTGAAATTTGAGGCAGTTACTCAGCTGCAGAGCCTAGTTGTAATCTTTATTTAAAATCTTTTAAAAACTGATCATCTATTACTTGCTGCCCTGAAATACTGTGAAACTTTAGTCTTTTAATAAGATGAATAGTGACCTGGAGTTTGAAAGAATAATTGCTTTGTAGAGTTTAAAGGACTATTGTTTAAAGGAAGATACCTGCTTTTTAAAAACAAACATTTTGATATTATGGTCTTTCAGTAAGAACTGGCAGTATATTTAATGGGTTAGGATATACCCCTAAATAAATGCTTGATATGTGCACTAAATTTAGGGAAGTTTGACTAGGGGTACTATTTGTATATAACACTAATAGAAATACCAACCCATTGTCCTTCAAATGGGATCTTGAAATACAGGAATTGCTATGGTAAATCAGGCAATTAGTCCAGCCAGATCTGCTCTTGTTTTTCCTCCTACTGTGACTAATGGTACTGCTTTGGAGAGGAGCACAAGAATCCAGCAGTTCCTTTGGCCTCACTGACATCTGACAGTGACAAGTTCTACTGTTCATTGCTTTATTGCTTTAGCATAAAAAAAAAAAGAAGAAAAAAAGCCATTCTAAAAGCAATGCTTTCAAATCTACAAGAATGTTCTTGCCCATGTATTATAGAAAGGGTGAAAAGAAACACAGGTGGGCTATTTCAGAGCACACCAATACAAACACACCAGTAAGGCCTTCTCTTGTCTCTTCAACAGTCACCATACTACTTCCCTCTCACATGTGTCTTTCTGGGGCTTGAGGTCACTTTTGTCCCCTTCCATTTACTTATAAGACAGGGGTGTGGCTGCAGCAAATTTAAAACATTACAAGCTCAGTATTATTTTCTGGCCCTTTCTTTAAACACCTACACAGGTCGTTTGCTTCTCTGATTGCTGCTTAATATTGAACAAATAATTTCATTATTTTCATTGAGTCAATGATATTTCACCTTTTTCCTGTCTTACAGCCAATTTACATGATTGGCTAAAATTATTCTTTCCACTGCATATTACTGAGCATTTGACAATTGTTCCACATGTTATCATGGTGCCTGTGACTTCCTTTTGTATATGCAAGCCTTTTGCAGTTTTCTCTAGTGCTGTAGTGCTGTGAATTTCACAAACCATTTTGAAATTTCTATGCCAGCCCTCTGCCCCATTCAACTGTTTTCCTTGAGTTTCTTCAAAATGTCAAGTTCACAAGAGCCATCAACACCAATCCTGAGATATTCCTTTAAATATCAGTTTCAATTCACTGCCAGCTGTCTGCATCCTGTTCCCTAGAGGATCTTCACTCTGTTTCTCATAGTATGCAGCATTTCTATAAAATACAATATGCTGTGCTAAGGTTTGCATTCAAATTGTCAAATATAGCACCATTACTCACAACTTCAAAACTTAGAGGAAGTTTAAATATGACCATTTTAACAGCTTAGAAAACTACACATAGTGATCTTTTATTCACAGCACTTCAGAATGTGTAAAAGGTGTCTGCAGACTCCCAGAAAGTTCTGTGAGGGCAATCACTCCCTCTCAGCAGCTGCTTCACTGCTGTGCTATTAAGCAACTGGACTCTGCATCAACACTTCTCCTGCTTTACTCCTGTAACTTCAGATTATTTTCTTCTCTTTTTCCTTGTTTACATCAGAGCAATTACTTATTGCTGGTTCAGATGGGTGCAACTGCAAGCTAATGCAGACTGTGGCAGATTAATGCCAGTTCCCAAAATGGTTCTGAACATTTTGTCCTTGTATGTGCTGGCAGCAAACCCACATTCATCTGGGATTCTGCTGCAATACTGCTGACATTTAATATCAGCAAGAGATAATTTTCCCAGTATAAACATGCATTTTTTCCTGCCAGATATTAAACTTGTGTCATTCATAATATTAGGCAAAGCCACTTTGCCACAGAACCCATGGGAATATTTTTGACTTGAACTCATTTTGCCTCCCACTGTTGAAAGGCTTAAAAAGAAGTCAATGAAATAGAAGGCCATATTTCTCAATGGTTTAAATCTGTGCATTTCTGTTGATGGTGTTGATAAGGCCATACATGAGCATGGAACATATTTTAAATTCATATTTCTTCTTTTCTTTAATTAATGCAATATGCTATGGTTCTCTTGATTCTAAAATCATACAAAAATTCCTTTGGATTAGAAGTCAAAGCCTATGAGCATGCAAATCCTCTGAAAACATACTTGGGTGTAAGAGCCAATCTATGTTCACATTCTCAACCACAGAACTTTTCTAAGAAAACCCCTACACTTCTAAGACTGGTGGTGTGATTCTGCAAGCAAAACTGAAATCACCACTGCAGACAATGATTCTACAACTACAGTAATTATTAATTCCATTTTACTTCTCCTAGTAGATTCTGAACAGGTTGGAAAACAGCTACCAAAATGAAAGCCTTGCTTCTTAGGTCCACAGTATTGACAAGGTGAGAGTTTAAGCAGAATCAGGTGATGTCATGTGAAGACAAGGTTGTAGTTTGCACCTGAAATGAATGTGCTGCTGTGTCCCAAAACTCCCATAGTTAGGCTTGTTCTCCTCTGATATTTTAGCTCAGCAAAAACACTGATTGGCACTTACCAAGAAATCACTGCTTTGCACCAGCCTGAAACCTATGACCATGCAGTAGCTAGTCTGTATGCATGTCCTGGGGTGGCATAATGATATCTTGTATTCCCTATCGTTTTGTATGCTTGACCAGAAATATGGTCCTGTAGCTTTAACTGTGTCCCGCAGCTGGGAGCTCTGCCGCCAGCGCGGGATGTTTTGAAACTTTCCCCAGCTCTCCTACAGGGGAGTGAGAAGGAAGGGACACTGATTTTTTTTCTCCTCAGTCAGGTGCTGCTGCTGGTGGCTGGTGCTACTGGTGTGGCTGCTGCTTGGGTTGGTTTTTTTTTCCTCCCTGGGATTGTTTTTCATCGTTTTGGACCCTTTTCTTCGACTTGCTTTCTCATCTGAGAACCTGAGGAGCCCCGGGGGACAGCGGACGAGAATTGTCCAGGGAGCCACCGGAGGAACTTCACCTA
>VZRL01003889.1:958559-1017066 GCA_013397895.1 Origma solitaria | reverse complement strand
GCCAGAAACCTCTGCTGTGGGGGAGGCACCTGTTCGGAGTGCTTTCCACCTAGCATATTTGTCTCTAATCCAAGACAATGCAGTAGCCTGAAAACCTGAAGCCTATCAAGCTTTGAGCTTGATCTGAAATTTCCCTTATAAATCTTTCTTTCTTTCTTCAGTACACAGCATTGTATTAAGAAAGCACAACAGACTTAAAAAAAAAAAAAAAAAAAATTTAAAAACCAAAATCAATACATAGTTACAACATGGAGAACAAAGGAATGTCAATTTAATTTCCTTATCCAAACTTGTCACAACTGCTTGGCTATTTTTAACTACAAATAACAATAATAAATGATCATGGTGAAGTTAGTGGAATTGAGTTAATGATGACTGATACATTTTCAAAATCCATTACTAATAGATAAGTAAATGTTATTTCAAGGAAACACAGACAAAAAGAATGGTTTTTTCAAGATTAAAAAATTAGCTTAGAATTGCTTAAACACTTCAAAATCTTGAAAGTAATTTTTTGTTGAAGAGGACTAATAAGAGGAACTATAAGACATGGCAATACAACTGGAAATCTAATTCTGCTTCTATTAACCATAGAGAATAACAGAGATCTCAGGACTTCATCTGGTGCAACACTTGTTCAAAGTTCAGCTGACTGACACTGGATCAGGTTGCTCAGGGACCTGTTCCTAATGGGACAGAAAAACAACCAGTACCAATCAGTAAAAATACAGCCATTCAAGCGCGTCCTGGGAATCAGCTGAGTTCAAGGAAGCTCTTTCCAGCTTTGCTACCACATACAAACTACTGCTTCCCCAGAACGGAAAAACTATCATTATCTGCCTGATCTGGATTGGAAATATGACAATTTTTTTTTCAGATATTAATCTAAAATTATTATCTTCTTTCAACAAACTATCATCATATCCTTGGGAATTGCACCAACAGTACCAAATACTGGTATCTCTACAAAAGATCTCCAAGTGTAATTCTACCTGAGGAACAGCCTGCTTTGATAAATATGAAGATTTGGTAATTATTAATAGAAATGGCAAGTACAGTGTAAAGATTAGAGTATGGGTTAATGAGCCAAAATACTTGTCTCTCTTCCCATCTTGGCCATGTAATTAGTGGGTAATCTTAGTTAAGGTATTAGAGTACTTAAGAGTAATTCACTGATTTTGGAATTGAAAATCTAAATACTGTGAAACTTCAGGTGTGGAACAACTGGCAATGAAGGAGAAGGAAGCACAGCTGATATTGCCTCACAGCCAAGCCCCAAATAAGTCATTAATATAGCTTCTGGAATGCCTCATACCAGTACCTGCAACAGTCAAGAATGTTGGTATGTTCATAAGAGTTTACTCCCGACTTACAGTCTCCACATGTTCACTTCACAGTTATTCCTTTAAAACTACTGGGAGGCTATCAAAAGTATTACAGATATTTAAGGAACAAGTTCCACCATTACGTACGACTGGATTTGGCTCTTAATCTCTAGGATACTTGAAATGGAAGAAAAAAATTCTTTACCTTCTTGTGAATCACTTTGAGGGGAATGCCAGACAGAATTAAATAATTCTTTTTGTCTCTCTCCGTTTCTTCTCTAATGCTTGTCCAATCTGATCCTGTCTCAAGCAACAATAGAAGTAGTTGCAAAAGGACTGCTGCTGTTATGAACAACTGTCACTATGCTTGACAATAACAATAATAACCTACTACCCAGTGCCAAGAAAAATGCTCTGTAAATCTTTAGCAGTTACCTGAACTATTGCTTGGCTCTAAGAACAATGTTTTGTTGAAAAAAAGAAAAAGCATCACTGCAATTTTAATTACACATTAGTCTCCCACATAATTTATTTTCCATTTCCTTGATTCTTACTGAGATCAGTGCTCTGAGTCATATTTCATCCACAAGCCTAGCATTTGGAGCATGCAAACCCTTCCAAGGGAGAGTTCCAAAAGCTTTCTGATGGTTTGGTCCTACGTGCTGTGCTCACAGGCTGCCTTTAGCCCTACTCCCAGTGCTCTTGGATAGCTTCCTCCTGAACAGAATCAAGATTCTCAGAGTACCTGCCATTCCCAGGCAGCAGATAGTGAAATCACACAGACATGCCTGATGTTGGACAAAACGTTCCAAGTGTAACAAAAAAACCCCAACCAGCATCTAGTACGCTTTTTATTCTGTTGCTTACTCCCCCCACCCTGTAAAATATCTCGAGTTTTATAAGACAGCAGAACTTATGGAAGGACATGGAAAAGACATTACTATACAGTACCAAACACACCGGAGTGTCTGTGCACACATATTGATCCTTTGAAAGAGAAAAGCTAAAAGAATACTTTAAGAGTTGAGAAAAACACTTCAAACTTCTTAAAAATAGATTCCTTTACACTCCACTTTTCTTTTTTCACACCTTTTCTTCTTTTTTCACTTTACTAAAAAAAACCCAACTAAATCAAACCAACCAAACAAAAAAGCCAAACCACAACCACAAAACCCCAAATAACTCTCTGAAGGTTCCCTGAGGCACAGAGTAAGCAAATAGAACAAACTTTTTCTTCAAATCCTGGAAGCTAAGAGGAAGTGAGTCTTTGTTCTTTGTAAGTGACAGCAATCATATGAGCAATTTTTGGAAAGGGGGGAAACAAATAAATAGGTTTATCTGGTGTAAATATTATATAGTGAATTTCATGTCCTATAAGGGGGAAAAATGCAAAAGTGTGTCCCTGAAACTTTCTGTTGCAGGGAAAAAGAAAAGTAACACACAAAATTTTTAAAATCTATGGAACCAGTCTCAGAATTTCAGGACTGGCTTTCCCTTTTTTTTTTTTTTTCCTTTGCACTTCCAATATCCAATCTTGCTGCCTTTGCCAGATAAAGTCTAAAACTTTTGGGACAGGACCCTTATGAAGAATACAGGCTCTTACACACATTCAGATAAAGGTTTTAGGGTTACTGTGATGCTACTTTACCTTTTCCTGATCTCCTGGACCTGGCACAATTTACTCGTTTACTAGTTGTCCAAATGGGACAAATCATTTTCACTCATTTCTTGAAGCCTCCTGAGAAGCTATATATAAGTATTCAACAGTTCTTGAAACTTTTCTTGGAACTTTTCAGGTAGAAGCTCTGGAATGAAGAATTTGGAAACAGTTGAATATCAACAGTAAACCCAGGGGAACCCTGCTAAGAAAATCACCCTCAAGACAAAAGCTGCAGTCCTGCCTTTTCCATCCAGTTGCCAGGCTCAAACAACTGTTGCATGAGAACTGCAGTGTTTAGGTGTATAAACTCAAGCTTTTTTCTGTTTGCTTTAGTTGTCTCACTGAAGATGTAGCTTCAAATCTGGTTATGTACTTTTTAAAAAGAGATTTATAAATCACACTGAGGTAAAAAGAAATGGCAAACAGAATTATTTATAATCCAATGGAAGAACTGTAGAATGGTGGAAGTCTACATATTAGAATCCTCATACTTGCCTGAAAGAAAATTACAATGGCCTCCAAGTGACATGTCACAGTTGTTTGCCCATTGTGTGGTCTAACGCCCTATTGCAAAACTAGTTTTCCTCTTTCTTTCACTAGGTTTTCTGAGTTTGTTCCAGTGTCCTAAATGGCCTATATGTCTGTTTAATAACCCTGTCTTGGGTTATTAAACTCTGCAATTGCTTGGCCCCTGGTTTTAAACAAAACAAACCATTTTCTCAAGCACTGTCAGTAAATTTAAGGAAACAAACTGCTCTCCAGCCCCACCAAAGAAGAGAATATTCACTCTTGCAGTTTCAAATCTGAAAAGGAGCAGAATAAATCTGTATCATCCATGTTTATCATGTATATCAAAAAGTGGTTCTGTTTTGCTTTTTTTTGTTTTGTTGTTTCTTCTTATTCTTGCAAAGACAAGTCTCAATGTAGGATTGGTTTTCATTTTTAAGAAAGTACTTACCGTCCATTCTACAGTTAAAACTTCTTTGCTGAACCTCAAACTCAACTTTGGGTAATGAGCTTCATGGAACACATACCTGATGTGTGCATACAACATACTAGTGCCCTACCTTGCTAAATGCCTTTTTGTTTTTTAAGGAATATCAACAGGAAAGATCTTTTCCAGTGTCAAAAAGCTGCAAACTGTAAAAAAATGAACAATTACAGCAAGTTATCCAGTGAGTCATTAACTTAATTAAGCTAAAGAAGCAACTGCAGCACAGGACCCAAACAAGGGGAAGTGGATGTAATTTTTTCCTTCCTCACCTTTCATATCCACAGATTCATACATATAGATGGTCCTGTTTGATCAGGTTCAAGACTGTTTATTAAAGCAAAAGGGATTGAAAGTGATAGCACCAGGGTGGAAAAACCCAATCCAATCAAGCAGTCCAGAATTCAGGACCCCTGAAAGAGGTGTCTCATTTCAGACTTGGAAGTGTTTTAATGCTTTTCTGTTTAATGCTAGAGTAGGAATGTGGATGAAGTGTGACAGGTTTTCTACCTACAGGATAAATGACACCTCAGAGATGCTAAAAATCTAAAATCCCCACTCTTTGGTTCCTATCCTGATGAAGTTTAGTGTTGGACTTCTCCTTTATAACACCAACAACCAGAAGCAATTCCCAAATGCCACTAGCTTGAGCCATCAACATAACATGCCTCACACCACACATCAAGCTCTGCCGTCTCTAGTATTTTCACTCTTTTTAAGGAATTAAATACTTAATATACACAATTAGACAACTCTGCTAAATATCTGAGCTAACACTCAATAGAGCTAAAGGCAGTAGTTCACACCTCCCACTATTGTTACAAGCTCTGTGCAAACTTCTCTCTGCGTCACCTACATCCAACCTCACATATTTGAGGTTTTCTTTGATACTAAAACAGCTAAGGCCTAACTTTCTTTAAAGAAAGAATATCAAAGTTGAGACTGAGGGGAACATAGAAATCTCAAAGATTTATGTGGAAACCTCCTGGCCCTTTTCAATTCCAGATACAGATCAAGCAAACGAGACACAGACAGGAAGGAGCTCTCTGCAGCGTTGTCTGTTAGATTCTTGTGAAAGCAAGACATATTTTTAGCCCTTGCACCTCCACTAATCATAAAAACAGAGCATGAGCAATGCTGTATTTTTATCACACAGTGTCCAAAAAGGCCTGGATGTTGCTGCAGAGTCAGCCAAATTTCAGCAATGCAAAAACCAGCTGCATTTTCCAGCTGTACAGTCGTAAGGACAAAGTTATGGAGTATCAAAACCAACAGCAACATACTTTAAGTAACTGCATGTAATCCCACAAAAAGGTACATTAGAAGAATGAGGATTCAGATTGCTGCATGTTGGTCATAGATTTTAGTTGCAGCTCCAGAGAAGAAGAGCTCAAACAGAGCTCAATGCCAATGAAGAATTTAAATACTTTAGTGTAAAAACTTATGAAATCTTCAGACAAAACCCCTGTAACATATTGCAAGGACAGTCTCCCACTACAGGATAAAAATATAGCTCTCTTACCAGCTTGGTTAAACAAGTCTAAAGATTTTTGTCTCTGTATCAAGACTGTTGGCCAGACCACACTGAAACACAATATGAGTAGATGTTAATGAGAATACAAAGAAATCAATCAAAAAAAATTTTTTTTTTAAAAGAAGAGGCCAGAAATATGTATGAACCTGTTTGATCTATAGCCTAAAGCTCAAGTCCTGCCAGAGAAAATACCTTTTTATCTTTTCATATTTGGGAGAGGCACAATGGAGTAACAGCAATATTTTCTATAAAGTAAATGATCTGTTTAAGGAACACTTTGGGCCAGTTTGAAGGTTCTTTGCATGTTTGTCTCTGATTTTTGAAGTCACCACATCACTCTGTCTTTTCAGATAGGATGCCTTTGATTTGCACAGGTTTGGCAAAGCACATCTTGCTTAAGGTCAGCAATGTAACAATGTCAGCAAATCCTGAGATAACAGACCCTCCTCTTAAATCCCATGTCTGAGGAAGACACTGAGCAATGCTGGCAGATTAGGGAATGATCTCACAGTCAACATCAAAAGATGAGTTGTCCTGTTCTGTCTTTAGGCACTAATAGAAGCCAGCTCAAACCATAAACCTCTCCCACCAAAGGGGAATAGGTGTCTCAGCTGGACCCTTCCCTGCTACGTATCTGGAAAGGGATTTTACATGTGCATGGCATTTACCAACAGAACTTTTTCTGCTCATATCTGAAGAGCACCAAGCAAAGATGTCTGTTGACAGCCAGCTGCTGTGACTCACAACTTCTCATCCACTTGCACTGCTTTTCAAATTAGGACTGGGGGGACTCTATCCAGCTATGCCACCTTTAATCTCTGCAGAAAAGATCTGCCAACTTTTCAGCAAAAGCAGCAGATGGGAACAAGCTGCTGCCCCAACAGAACAATTGATCTAGCTTGAATTTCTCTTGAGCTTATCCAGTCTAACACAGAACAGAACTATGAAAATGCTTTTCAATAAATGTATTAACCCTTTAATAGCAGTGAGCAAATAACTGCTCCTCTAGAAAATACAAAGATGATGGGTGCCACAGACTTGCATGCAAGTTTGAACAGTTACTGGTTTTCACAAGAGGCAATGCTGGGAATGTCTGGGAATGTCTCTGGTGAAGGACCAGGAAAGAGACCTCACATAGCAAGGATTATCAGCACTGCCCATAAAGCTTGTAAAGGGGCCCACCCTTTCTAAACAGAGACAGGTATTCATATGATACAGCTATTCTGGGTCCTTTTATAAAGTGATCACCAGGCATTCCTAAAGTAAATAAAGGAGTACCAAATACTCAATAGTGATGTAAATGCCTGAGCTGACACAGGCCAGAGGCATCCTCTTTTAAGACAGCCTGCAGAAAGCTGCCTTCTGGAATGAACTGGGAGAGCAACCAAAGAGAACAGTTAAAGAATGTTATGAGAAAAAGACAAATGTTCACTGAGGTTGGGGTGCACATATTTCTCACTCAAAAGTACGGAGACCTGCCAAGCTCTACAGACTTGAAATCAAAGTTGCAATCCTGGCTCCAGGCTCACTCATGCTTGTGTCTCCTTCACTCCACTGCAGCACTGTAGGCCTCCCTCCGCTCCACAACACTGTGCACCAGAGCCAGATGGTTTGACAAATTCCCCATGTTCTACAGGAGCCCTTCAAAAAAGCTTATTTCTGAATTTCAGATTGCCATTACAGTCCCTCCCTGTCTCATAGCCCAAACTCCACTACTTTTGCCACGCATCCACTCTTCCCTTCTCAACAGTCTCAGAGAGGTAAAAATAGGAAGACCAAAATTACAAATTTTGAGCTGGTTTGCTCCTTATGTCCACAGAAGTAATCAGTTCCTTCACCTCTGTATGCTAAGAACTGAGTCTTAACTTTTAGATGCAGCTGCAAGAATCCATGGCTTTTCCAAGCTCCTTCTAGGAAGAAACAAACACAATTTACTACCAATGCAGGCAATCATTTCTCAGATCTGAAAGTAGATGCAAATTTTCCAAGAATCCCAAATTTTCCAAGAATCATTTCCAAGAGATCACCCTGGAGTTTGCCCTTGCCAAATCTTGATCCCAGTATCACAACTCCTGCCAAGAACGTGTTGTACCACTAAGCTCTAATTGTCTCTGATGTGAAGACTGATGCCATCACACAATGCTCAAATGAAGGAAAGTCTATCAGTATCTGACATCATACTACTTTAGTCCAGAATTAGAACAAGAGAAACAGTTATAGCCACAATGCTAATCTCTAGAACATTCTGTAAATACTTCTGAAAACATATACTTTATGAAAGAAGTAGTCTTGAGCACATCACAAAATTGTTTTTTGAACAGTTAAAGAAATAAGTCTTTGAAAGCTTTCTCCAAAAGAGATGAAAAAATTTCATCCAAATTTTTGAAATAATTTTTATTTGAGGTGTTAAAGACAATTTCCATGAGCCTACTTAAAGTTTTACAAGATTTTTAGCTGTACTGTAAACTGTCATTTAAAAAAATTAAAATGTTGCAAGACCAAAAGCCAAAACTTGGCAATCTTGTTGTAGATTTCCAAATGCTTCTGATTAGGAATCATTGAATTGATAACGTTCTGAAACAAATGTGTATGTAGGAAGCAAGAGTACGTGATTCCTCTAAATCAACAAACATTTCAAAGGGATATTAAATATTAAGCACATAGGCTCACACAAAAATACCTACTTTCAGTGCATTTTATCTATCACAAATTCCACACATGCTATAGGTCTAATAAGCAATAAAAAAGACCTCAAAACAGTGGCATGATTTCTCCCTAGAACACAAGACAAATGAGTTAAAAAATAAAAGCAAATAAACCTGACCTGTGACTGTTACAGGTGTGTCTTAGCGGCAGACAAGTTACGGATTCTCTCATCTGCTAATTCATTTGAAATGAGAGCAATAAAAAACTCTTTTTAAAAAGCCAGAAAAAAAAATCCCACTCAATTTCACGTTCCAAACTGTAGAACTATTTTTTTCCACACTGACAGGTGTTTGTACCCCAAGGACTCTTCTCAGCTTCTACACAAAAGACAGCTATGCCACTTCAGCTTTACACCAATAACTAATGCCAATTAAGCAACCCTGTAGCTCTTCCCCACTGCAGAGGCTGGGAAAAAAGCTGCCTGTACGTGCCTTTTGTGGACCAAACTCTGAAACCACAAGCAATGGTGACAGTATTTTCCTTACATAACAACAGAATATGCTGCAGCTTGGAAACAAAAGGGTGGGGAAAGTGAGAGTCTCCTAAGTGAAGCATGGGAGGGGAAAGTAAGGAGTATTTGGCTTCTCATAAGAGCTCTCACACCTCTAAAAATACACAAGATTGTTCACTCTCTGTAGCTGCCCCACACTTAATACACAGTCCAGATGAGATAAACAGCACCTGGCTACCCTAACACCTTTGTCAGCTCATTACCAGATATCTAATGCAACTAAGTATTTTTCTTTCACTTTTGCTCCTGTTAAAATGTAGGTCATGAGGGGATGATCCTCTTCAAGGCATAGCTTTTTATCTCATGGTCTACTCTGAATAGCAGTTTGGAGGAATTTGAAAAGTGTCATTTATAAGAAGGTGTCTCTGGAATAAAAACTGAGGGCCAGTCATCAGTAAAGCTCCACAGGTGTCTTACACTAAATATTCTTATTATAGGAATCTTTACAACTGACACTCATCTGTTACACTGAAAGACATCAAACACATTCATGGATCACATACTGAGATGCACATTATCAAAAGGCTAGTTTTTGCCTGCAATATGACAAACTTTTTTGAAGTGAGGTGCTGATGGAAGGTGTGAAAATGTGAAAAATGACTAATCTTAGATTGCTACGTATGCTGTTTGAATTTGGAAACTACCCTGAGCACACCTATGTCTATAAAAGTACTTTCCTGACACAGCCTCTAGTTAATCCCTGAGTTACAGCCAGATTCATCAAGCAAGGGCAAAAGTTCAGTACCAACAAAGAAGAAATAGCAAATAATACAACTTTCTCAGACCACCTGTGGTTCCTTTTTGGTTTCTTCTGTAAGCATCAATGAGACACAGATGTGCACAATTCAAAAAAAATCTTAAACACAAAGCTAAAGGATTCTTCACATCTCTGAAGCAATTTTTCCTTTAAATAAATCTGAACATACTGAGAATGATACTCTGCAGAATGTATGAAGAATCTGTTCAACAACTTGAACACCCATACTATCTACAAATGACCTACTTTCTTTACAGTTGCCCAGCACATGACAATTTCTGTACAAGAGACAGCAGCTGCCTTGCAACCAGTGAGCTCAGCACCAGAGAAATGGCTGTGTCTAACAAATGAGATGCACTGCTTACTTTGACATGTTTAACACATGTAATTTTGGCTTGTCACCAAGCACATTTAACATATTTTGCAACACTTTCCTACTCTCAGACTCTCTATTGCACTGCTTTGAGTGAAAAAAGCAGTTATCTACTGTCTAACAATGCATACTTCAATTCAGTCTCCCACCATATCCACATGGCACTCTCCCACTCTGGCAATAAATGCATTCAAACCAGCAAAGGAGAGAACCTGTGTGCCAGTCCTCAAGGTCTCTTCAAATGTGACAAAAGAACTTACTGATCTAGATTTCACTGAAGTCTAGCAAGACTCGAGGCATGCTGCTCTCATTATGGAAGTCTAGGACACTCAAATTTTACTCTCAATCCAACTAGAACCCATGTTTGTTCAGGTTAAAGTGGGCTACTTCTGTGGGCTCTGACTGGCAGAAAACACACTGGTTTGAATCACATCAGAGGCAAGCAGACAACAGGTGAGAAGGATGCAGCTTTTGTCTGCACAAATCCAAGATTTTGCAGACATCAGCATCTGGATGACTATCTCCACAACCTTAACAGGGGAAGAAAAAAAAAGAAAAAGCAACTCCACTTCATTGAAAAGATGGGCATCTAAAATACATCAGATGTTTCACACTGTAGAAGTGTCTATTTTCCTCCAGCCAGTACAGAATCTAGATGACTGAGACCCAACACACAACTGTCATCACCATAGACATAAAAAAAATTCTCACTCAAATCACTGGGAACCTTGCAACAACTTCAACAGCATCAAGGTTTTAGCTCACATAGATTATCTAGTTTAGATTTTCCTGGTTTGATTATACATCCCAATAAAGAGCATAAATCAATGCAAATACCTTTTAGAATCTTCAGCAGCATGTCAACTTTCATCTAAACCTTGCATTAGTACATCTGCAGAGGATGCTTACACACAGCCTCAGAGTCAGATAACCCTGAGAGCCCCAACATAAATATTTTACCCAGGACACAACAGTTGTATGAAGCTTAATAAACTCTATTGTCAGTGTTGAGTTAGAAACTGAAAAAAGCTGTACTCTGTGCTTCTTTCATCACTCTTCAGAATAATTTATTTGATTAGGAAGCATAGGCCATTGAAGACTAATGCAAATAGGCAGCAAACATGCTATATATCCATATAGAACACAAACCACAGCATATACTGTATCACAGTATAATTTCTAAGTGTAATATAATAGCTAATCAATGAACTCAGCATTTTTATCACTGTAAAGTCACAGCTCCTCTACATATTGCAATGGTTTCTTTTATTAAGTGTGACCACTGTTTCTTGCATGACCAAGTAAGATGTCTAGACTATGTGAGCATATAGGACAAACATCACATTCACAGTCACAATTCCTTCAATGCTGTAGTCAGAATTAACTTTACAATCTCTTGCCTAATGATATATTATAAATAGATGGAAGCCATTATCATTCCAGGATATCTTCTCCTGTGCTGAAGTGTTAAGTGCTCAATACTACATACAGAAAGGTTTTTCATTATTACCTGCACTCTTGAAAGGTATCATTCTCGCTGTTTTGAAAAGGTTAATGCTGTTTAAGTTATCCATGTCTAGAATTCCAGAAAGAATGAAGTTATTTATGCTCTGCTCAGTGTTCATTAGAAGTTCCAGTTTTGTTAAGTGCAAACTGGAGTATTGCTAATAGCAGCGTTTAACCTCTGGAATATCAATATTACTCAAACCGAAGTGAAAAGAACAATTTGTCTGAAAGTGGAAAGTGTCCAAGTTATGGATGTAGTGATACATCAGATGCCATGCACTATATAAGAATGAAGGTTGCACGCAAAATTTTCCTTAGTATGCAAGTACCTACGTAATTGGGAAGATTGCAACAAAAGGTGGGATTAAGCATTGTCATGCCATTAACCAACACAATATATCTGCAAGAAATCTGATTCTGCTGTCTTGATTATATTATTTTATACTGTACCAATCAACCAAAGTCCACTGCAATCAGGCAGCCATCAGGCTGGATTTTCCAAAAAGCTGGATAAAACAGTTCCCATAAGGGCCTCCTCAAGCCAATGTGTCAGTATGAAGGAATATGGGCTTACCTTACACAAGCATGTTTCCTGGGCATGCTGGATGCTTCTAATGCTGCATTTGGTATGAATATTCTAATTTTCAGTTTTCTACTTTTTCATACACTGAGTGTACTTACATCAGCCAAGTCTGTTTCTGCTTGTAATACATCTATCTACAACTGAAAAAAACCCCACCTAAACCACACAACTTGGAATTTGAGAAGAGTCACATTTTCCCCCCCATTAAGACTTCTCAATTATTCACCAGGGTTTCCTGATGTTTAATACAATAAGCAGAAGTGTCTGACCACTCCATCTGTACAAAAGTATGGCATACAAGGCCCAATCCACAGCTTGTAAAGAAATGCTGTTTTCACCACAGCAAACAGAGACAGGAGTTCCTCCAGATGAGTCTTTCCTTCTTCCCCCCGGGAGCAGAAGCCTAGCAAAGCTTGCCAACAAAGTTAATACTTGGGTTGAATAAACAGTCCCTTAGACTCAATTTTTTAGCTCATGTTCAGGAAAATCCAGCTTTGTGGTGATGTGTGTAAGCAGACACCTCTCAGCTTGCTGTAAGATTGTCTCAAGTATGTGTAGTCCACACTATCTCCTTTTTTGCATGCAAAAAAATTGAACTGTTTATATTCACTTTGGAGTAAAAGCATCTTATCAGACAGCAGAACAAAGTGATTCTCTCCCCTTTTCCACTCCTTGTTCTATATATGTGTAGCAAAACACCAAGTCTTACAAATCTCAAAAAATCTGATGCCTCCAACATGAAAAGAAAAATAATTTCACTGGAACTGGGCTTCGAGATGTAGCAGAGTTTGTGTGATGTGGAAACAGAAAAACATCAAAGGAGTCTGTTCTCCCAATCAAACCAAATAGCTGCTATTGGACTTCCCAATCTAAATCACACATTTATGAATATTGCGTAATGATAAGAAATAGCAAATATTTGCCTTAGCTTCTTTAAATAAACCAGCTAACAAAACCCAATTCATCCTGATGTGCCATTATGATAAAACTAGCAACTGGAAGCATCATTGTCAATTTTACAGCCCATAGCTCTGGTTAAAAAAAAAGCATCCACTTGTCCTGAATTTATAGAACGTATATGTAGGTTGTGGACTCACTACTCCTTCCACAATAGCCTAACTTAATCTGCAGATCTGTTTTAAAAGGTTAGCCTTTTTATTATTGTCATTATGTTAAGTAATTTACATCATAAAAACACAGTTGTAGCAGTGGAACAAGATAATGCAATTTTATATAACAGAAAGCAGTTTTCAGCTATTTCTGGATTCAGATCTATCCCTTGGTCCCAGGCAGTGTGGCAGTGTTACTTACTTCTATCCTCAGTTAAAACCTCTTCCAGGTACCTTTTTCTTCCTCATAACTGACAGCATCAGCTTTTGGTTTGCATCAAGTGAATTTGTTCTCCCTTTGCTCCACTGTGGCAGAATATATGCAGCTCTATTACTTTTTCAGATCCTGTATAAAAAGGAATGTATGAAATACAGCTCCTCATCAGTCTCCTTACTGAAGATCAAATTTCAGTTGCATAACAAACAGTGACTCTGCATGACATAATGGGGCCTTTGTGCATGAGACAGCTAAACTGAAACTGAAAAAAAATATCATACATCATTATCTGCCTTTGTCTGGACATAGAAGAAATTTGTCTGAGGAAATAAGTAAATTGCATAAATAACCCAAAAATCAATGGGGAAATAAGTTTTCAAAATACTTAATACCTTTTTTAACCCTCCAGATGATTTCCAGTTAACATATAGATATTTTACAGTAATAGTTCCTGTCTTGTGCAGAAGTCAGGCTACATGAGAGGATCACAGTCCACTTTGAATGGGACATCAGTGAAATATTAACAACATCAAAATTCAGTTTTATGCAGCATTTAAAGACTTTTGAAGAAGAAAAAAAACTGCTTTCAGGCTGGAAGGTTTTATTAAAAGGTCCCCAGCTTCAATATCAATTGCTATTTTAACTCATCAATTTACACCTGTAACCATGGAAAATTCATATATGTGACATTCAAGTTTCAGAACATCTAAGAATGTGCTGCTTATATGACCTTCAAATTTTTAGGTTTTTGGGAACTGGCCTAATAAGCAACTACAGGAATGTATCGCATGAGTCTGTATGAATTAACAAATAATTTGGGTAACCACATAAACAACATAGCATGCTAACAATTTTAAGGTCCTCCATCTGCTGAAAATTCTGTTTACTCTTAGGTCTAATATCACTTTAATCCATCATTTTTTTTCCCAAAAAGAATTAGTAAAAATGTAAGTTCCTTTTTTTCCTACTGGTTTTACATGAAAAGAACATATGAGCCCAACATTAATCTTTTCTTCATTTATAATAGCTGCCTACCTACCCTCAATTCAGCCATTTAGCAATCCTGTTATGAAACAGCTGCTGTTAGTGAAAGACGTCCAAACTGGCAGCATTCACAGAGCACTGGGAACACAGAGCATTTTAAGATGTTTCTACAACTCCCCATCAATACCCTCTGACTCATTTTTTAAAGACCCTACCTTAAAGCCTCAAAGCAGGATTATGCTTCTAAAGCCTCAATATCAGAAAGTCTGGTTTTTCACTGGATTTTCCCATGGAGGACTTCCTGTTCCTCTAGACCAACACAACCTTTTTAAACATTTTTTTCCACTCTTTTACTGCTTCTGAATCTGATTCAAAAGGGGCCCATCTGCTCCAGCTACACCATCAGGAGAGTCCTGCACTTTCACACAGCTGCCGAGGTTTCTGTCCCCATGCAGAAGCTGGAATTGCTCCACCCACCCCCTTGGCACAGGAATCATGTAAACTAACTGATGGATCCAAAAACCTCTTGCACGATCATTTCTATACTGGCTGTTTCTCTAATGTAAACTCTCCTTTTCTCACATTTTGAGGGGCTCTCATTTGCTCCTTTAATAAAATGTACCATAAATTTTGAGAGTGCAATTTTCCAATGGAAAGGAAAGAAATCCCATCAAATAAACTAATTGTACTATAAATTCCATGCAGCAGTTCAAAAAGGACAGATAGGTGATTGTTTCTATTAAATTCTATCAACTGCTGGAGCAGTTTCTTCAGGAATTCTAACATTTTCTTAGAAGTTAAGTGACTTAACCTCTGCTACATTCTGCAAAGACTGAAAAGCAACTACCTGCAAGTATGCTCTAAAACATCCCATCTAACATGACCCAAACAGAAAATTGCATTTAACAGTACCCATGTCACTGTTAACCTATGACATGCTCTGAAAAGGGGGTCTGTCTGACAACTTAGATGCACCAGCTCAACCTGAATGCAAGCAGACTGCACACTCCAAAGTACCAGGGACCACTTGATTCCTGCTACTCGTTCAAGGCTCAGAGAGTTTGGGCTCTTCAGCCTGGAGAAGAGTCAAGGGACAGCTTAAAGCACCTTTCAGAGCTGAAGAGAGCTGGAGAGGGAGTTTGAACAATGGCATGTGGTGACAGGACGAGGAAGAATGGCTTTAAATGAAAAAGGGAAGATTTAGACTGGATATATGGAAGAAATTCTTCCCCGTGAGGGTGGTGAGGCACTGGCACAGGGTGCCCAGAGAAGCTGTGGCTGCCCCATCACTGGAAGTGCTCAAGGCCAGGCAGGATAGGGCTTTGGGCAACGTGGCCTAGTGGAAGGTGTCCCTGGCCAGGGCACTGGAACAAGATGGTCTTTAAAGTCCATTGAAACCCAAACCATTCTATGATTCCATGATTTTCTGTGCATAAAAACTCACTAAACTGTATTTGCATCTATGCTTTGCCAGGAAATATCTTCCAGATAAAGTTTAAAAATAAGTTTACTTTTGAGCCATAGAAACCCCCACAGGAAGTTTACTTTCTTTTTTAGAAATTAGCTTAAAAAATAAGAACAATTTTAATTAAGTAAAAAATGCACAAAGATTTTGTCTTATTTTAGTTAAGATACAACAGAACTAAAAAATTAAATTTAAATGGCACAGCTTTCTACCTGCATCTGAATGCTATCCATGGGAATCAGCTGGACTTGCTAATACTTCCTAAATTTGATTTCTAGACAGAAGCTGGCAAGCTGTTTATTGTGGGAGTTAGTGTACTATGGAATGTGGGCTTTTTCTACCCATTCACAGTTGATTTTGGGGCAAGTTGTGTCCCATCTCTTCATGTAGCATTAAGGAGAAGTCTTTTCTTTGCACACAGTACTTCTTTACAGTATCTGTGAAGGGTAAAAGTGAAGAATTTATTTTTATTGATAATATGAAATTTTCACACAGTCACAGAAATGAATTACAACTGAATAGTAGTCATCAGTCTCCCTATGAAATGTAATGCATGCATTTTAGCTCATTTGATCTTGGCAAACCTCAGAAGTTACTAAGTTAGTAATCAAGAAACAAAATAAATTATATTAACATATTTAAACAAAATAAAAATAAAGCCCAAGGGAGTAGACCTTGGACTCATATTTTACCTCTAACAATTCACACAACCTTAGTGAAATTAATGAAAAACATTTGAAATCGGGCAATTTGTTTAGTTGAGAATTAGGCTCATTAAATGACAATATTCTGAGTGCTCTCATGACACTGATGTGAAAAAGTATTCTATAATCTCACAAATTAAACAACAATAATAAGTCTTCATCAAGTTCAGGGTGTAAAAATAATTTATTAGCTTTTGGTAATAAAAAAATCAGCTACTATTCTTGTTTTTTTTAAACAGCAGCAGTCAAAAAGGTGACAATTGAAAAGTGTTCAATAAACATAAGGCAAGCATTGTAAATTTGTTCTTTAAAAATCAATGCTGTAGCACTACAGAATCTAGGATAGCAAAAAAAAAAAAAAAGAAGAGCTTAGTAAAACAATCACCAAGTCATTTCTATGCTACCACTTTAGTTAGCCAAGGAAGCATTGGTAAAGCAGTATGAAAGTAAACTTTATTTCGTAACTATTAAGAGTTAATTAAGATTTAAAGGCATCCCTTTGGGGGAAGAAGTGAAGTATGCCACAGGGATGATCAATTTATATTCTATTGGTTTATGTTTGTAAAACATGACAGAATACTGAACCAAAAGCTTGCAAGACAACACGCCTTGACTCTACTGTTTCTGCTCAGTGATCCGCTGGAGGCAGAGCTTCATGTAGGAGTTTTTATTGCGTATTTCTATCACTGCATCTCTGACAAGTTCAATGAACATCTGAGGCCAGAGCTTCTGCAATGACTCATTTTTCATATTGATGTCAGCTGCTTCTTTCACTAAGTTCTCGACGTATGTCTGGCAAAATGTTTTTCTTTCCTTGATTTCCTACATGAGAGAACCATTACACAATGTATAAGAAAAAGGAAAAAACGTTAAATAAGAGCAAAACTAAAAAAACCCCTCACAAAAACGGAATTAATTAAAGAATATAGCAATTAGCAGGCAGAGGCTAATCTTTCTTCCCTTGGTTTTAAGTTGCATGGCTCAGGGTCTATGTCAAGCTTTTATGAGTGTGGCCACAGAACCTTAGCGTGCTCATAATATTCATAATATATTAATTTATTCATTTGTCTGAAATTTACTCTTTAGAAATTATATAAATATCTTTTATCAGCATTACAACTTTTGTTGCTTTCTGGCATAGCAGTGAAAATTTACAGAAACTATTTCAGGCTAAGCTACTTTTCCTTCTCTCCTTCCCAGAATTTCATCATGATAGTAAAACAGTTGAAAATACATGTTTCTCTACCTGCCCTAACAAGCATATTGTCATAGAAAAACATGCCAGTACTCATCCTTTTCCACAAGCACTCTGGCAAGTGCTGGTTCCCAATGTGTATTACATTAGATACTGAAGTAAGCCAAACCTTTAAAAATAATAAAGATACTGTGCTTCGTGTAACTACTAACACTGCATTTTAGTAACTCAAACTGTATTAATCCCTTTGCTTCTGCAAAGTTTCTATAAAATGTCTTAAGGTTTGAACAATAAATTATATTGGAAATAAATATCCAACTAGTTTAAATGGTGGCATTATTAAAAATGTTAGATCATGCTTCAGGCCACCAAAACAGTTTTCTTTAATGAATAATAACACTGACAAAATGCTTTCAAGCAGTTTCAAGTAAAACTCCAAATTATTAAGGAAAGAGACTGTCATCTTTAGCAATACACTTATTCAGTCACATTTATTATATTCATTGACTGCTGATGGGGAACTGGAAGGAGTCCTTTTTGCCAGGATGTGCTCTTGTGACATCGTGCAGTACCCGCTGCTGCATGCACAATGCTATAGCAAAGGACAAGGTGGGAATTGCTGCACGAGGAAGAGAAAACAATGTGTATATTCAATGGACTGTCCAAATACTAAGCTTCTTTTATTTTATTATAGGGCTCATTCCATGGTAAAGGACAATAGGAATACCTCACCGTCTTACTCCATGCCATTCAAAGATTTAAGAGCTACTATCACAGCTTTTGAGACTAAAATGTTTTCTTAATTTAATCTCTCCACACATGCAGTCACTGTCTCCTTTTTATGCTGTGGATCTGAGATAACAAAACCACAATGGAATAACAGAATTCAGTGATTACTGAACTTGATTTAATTTCTTGCACTAGAGGATTTATGTATTTCGCCATAATCAAAAAGCAAACAACAGGACAAATGTGGGAAGCAGAGTGCATACAGTTAGAACTCAGGATGATTGCTCAGAAAGGAGACTGTGGCTGAAAAAAATCATATTCTCCCTGGGAACAATTTTCCTCTGCCCAAGCAAAAGAGATAGCAGATCAGAAACACAAACTAAAACAAGCGTGACTGATGCACTTGTCTGAAACAAGCCAGCTTGCAATTTTATTAATAATTAAACCCAATACATTTCCTATACATTTATTTTCCTGTAGCTCATTTAAAAGCTAGGAAGCAGCTTTTTATTACTACAGCCTGCACTACCTCAAGTGTTATCTGAAGGTGTTCTTCACCAATTCATTCAGGGAAAATCTAATGTGCAATGTATATTTTTCTTCCTAAAAAGACTGTGCTCCCTCCATACGGCTTGTAAGTGAGAATGTATTTCTGACACTGTGGCACTATTCTGCAACCACTTCACCAAAGACAGAAACTGAGCATTTTCCAATATTCTAGCAAAGATCAGCTAGATTAAATGTTTGATCAGATATGTAAATATGTTAAGCAGTAAACTTTTAAACACCATTCTCAATAGCACAACTGAAACTTGATGTACATATAAATTCAATGAGTAGTAGCCTAAGGTTACCTAATAGAAAATGTAAGTATTTTGCAATCATATATTTTACCTCAAGCTTTTCCATATGAAAATCCTTTGTCATGTAATTCAACGTTGCTCGAGCTGTGCTTTCCCCTCCAATTCTTCTGTTATCACTACTTTCCTCACTCCCAACCCCTGATTTCTTTCCCTTTCCCTCCAGCAGATAATGGAATTGCTTCCTCCTGTGAAATGAGATTTACAGTCATAATTATTGAAAACTTATAAGTGCAGATGTTTCTAGCCATTGTGAAAGGGGGGATTTCTCCTTTTGAACCTACACTTTTGAGCTTTGAAGTATCTTGCATCTTCAATTTATTCAAAATACATATGACTCTAGATGTTCCTTCATTAATTTGTCTCTAAACAATTGACTTTGATACCTATCACATAGCATCTCCTAAATAGGAAGCCTTGCAGCTTTAACTTTTATTAAATATTCATCTATAGAAGAGTAAAAATAGGGAGGTTCACCTTTTTTTACAGTCCAACTCTTAACTCTGTTAACCATTAATTACCCACTATAAAAAACCCACTAAAAATAGCCAGTTCCCATTATGAAGGTCCACAAGTCTTCATCAATCCCAGAACAAATGGAGAATTGAACACGCAGTTCATTTGTGTGCACGTGCCTTTTCATCTCCTCAGCAGACTTTATACAAGTTCTGTGAAAACCTCTGGCTACATGGACCAGGAGATGGTAACACCTGTGCATTATGCAGAGGACCTATCTTCTAGAAGATGGAATTTGTGAAATTTTTATCTTTTTAACTAAAAAGAATTTATCATATCAGTGTGCAAAAGAGTCAAACAACACATTCTGGAAAAAACTCCAGTTCTGTTCCTTGTATTTTACCTGGATTCTCCAAGTAATGAAAGCATGCGATAATGTGGCAGCTCTGAAGATGCCACATATGCCAGAATGCCAAAGAGCCTTTCTGCCTTTACAATATCATTTTCAGTAACCTGTGAGAAAGCGAGAAGGGAATAAAAAAGAAAAAAAATTGCATTCAAAATTAGAATATTCATATTTCATTACATACATACATTGAGAGCTAACTGAAATTTGTTATACAGAACACTGCACACAGATCTGTTGCAGCCATATCTTCAAAACATGGCTTTGCTTTTACTGGCACTTTAAATGTACTTTAGAAGAAACTAAATGAGGTACTGGTGTTTGTTTTATTTCCTGTAATTCCAGATATTTTAATGTATATACATGCTGCCCTGTGCTTCATGATAGTCTTCATGAAATGAGGAATTTTATAAAGGTTTCTTACATTCATTTTCTGAAGGCCAAACATATTAATTCTGCTCCACACTGCATGCACTTATTGGAAAATTTCTGATTAACTTATGATGCTGGAGAAACAGAAAGACTCTGGGCATGCATATGTGAAAAGATAACTTACAGACCCTCTTATTTTGGCAGCATCATGAAAAAGACTATATAAAAGAGAGGCTTTAGAGGGAAATTTTTTTTCTCTGCATTTTTCATCTCCTGAAAATAAGTGTTCAGTCATTATATTTCTTTAAATGTCTACCATACTACTGTTCCAACATTAAGTTACAGCAGTCTCTTTAAACTAACTTTCAATGGTTGAAAAATTTTCAGGATTCATTTTATACAAAATTGTAAAGTGTAAAGACAGTGGAAGGGATTAATTCTTTGGTGGTGGTGGTGATTATTTTTTGTTTGTCTTGGCTGGTAATCTCTCGAGACCATGGCCTATGTTTCTCCTACCCTGATGGCCAGACTATGAACTGACTTCAACTGCCAAAAGTTTGTTGGCACAGTTGCTGGACTCCTGGCTTTGTACTGAGTGCAGAAGCAATCTTTATGATCATCTAAATCTGACCTGGATAACACTGGACAATGAAACTTACTCACTGACTTCTTAACTTCTGTAAGAAATTTGATTTCCATTCATCCTATAACATATTTTGGGAAAGCAACCCATTATTAAATACACTTCAATACCCACAATATTTGCTAAGCACTTCCAGACAAACTTTGTACTCTGTGTTATTCAAATTTGTGAGTAAAATGGAATTTTGATCCACATTAACAGATTTTCTTTGTATTCTTGTGTAATGTTTAGAGACTGTACAATCTCCACTTACCTAAAGTATACCGCAACAGCATAATGCAGGGGTAAATTCAGTGAAAACATAGATCAGGAAATTAGAAACATAAAGTCAATTCCATTTTTCACAGTGTCTGGAACTGTTCATTTGCACTTAAAAATTAAGTAAGTCTTACTCAGTAGCCTAGGAGGAGATGACCTTGCTGAACAGTCTGTAACAGAAGCAAGGTCTAAAACAAAGAGCACAGAGGCAGCTAGGGAAACAAAGCCCAGTGCAGGCAGAAATGCCTGCTGGAGAAATAAGTGATTTTAATGTATTTATTTATGTTAAGAGAAGCATAAGGAACAGGTCAACAGAGACAGCAATGCTGAATACGCTCTCCAGCTCACAAAAACTCATGGTCTCTATCTTACTGCAGTGCATTGTTTGCTCCATTAATCACAAAAAGATTATAACGGTAGTATCACATAAATGTAAGGCTTTATGCCTGCTCCTTGCCAAGTACACAGAACAGGCACCAACTGTGCCAGCAGGCCCAGCTCAGGGAAAGGGGTGCATCTGTCACACTGTATTCCACACCAATGGGTGGAGAGCAGTCTGAAGGGTTTGGTAACTTCAAACCTCAACTATTTAAAATTAATCTGAGATTACTGTCTCTGGCAGAAACTTCAAGTAGTATCTCAATAAAGAGAACTTGCTTCTTCACAGTTAGTAAATGTAACAACTGGATAAGGGAACAGAATCATTAGGGGGAGACCAACAGTCAGCTTCTAGCCTGGAACATTAACTGGAATGGAGGGGGAAGGCTGGGGAGAAAATAAAAGCTTTTAAAACAGGTTTTTTACCTTTTAAAAGTGCTAGAGTTATGCAATTTTTTAATTTAATTCAGTTAGTGTATATTGCTTTTACTTTGCAACTCTGTGTACCTCAGAGCTGACAACACAATAGTCTCGACAAGCACTGCATAGAAATAATAATCAGAACAGCATAATATGCACATTTCCTTTTCTGTCATCTGAAACTGTTATTTAGAGCTGATTTAAGATCTGAGAACTGCTTTAGGGGTTGTGTTCTTTACATTGAAACAGAATTTTCTAATACTCATGTTAATCCAATAGACAATATACATCTGCAAAGCTGGATATCATGACTTCTGCTGTAGGATAATGAAAAACAGCAATCAGAGCTCAATCTCTTTCTTCTGCTTGGGTGTGACACTTTTCAAATTATTAATGACACTAGGGAAAAAATACTGTGTGCACATCTTCATGTAGTGTGGTCTGGCTGAAAAGTTTCATTGAGGACAAAAATGTTCTTGTCATACATATTTAAGATCTGATATATGTCCTACATAAAATCATGCTGTGCTACATGTGCTCCATTAACTAAAATCATCCCCAAGAACTATTAAATACAAAGTTTTCCTTCAGGGACTGAACTTGTTGACCTTGAAATTGCAACAAAAAGTCTACTTAAACAGTTCTGCTACTTTCTTTCTCCATGAAGACCAAACAGGCAAGATTTATCTTCCATTTGCTTTCACCTGAATCACTAGTGTTGATTTTGAAAATATGTTGCAGTAAAACAAGCAATAAACTCTATATTTTTTATATCAAATTTGAAGAGCATTTTTTCAGTAAACAACTAAATTTGAGGTTATTCTGTATTTTTCATGGGATCACTATCACTTCATTTTTCCCTTTTCAAGATACTGTGCTGTTGGAGTGAGTCCTATTTCCATCCATCCTTTCTTTGCTAGTTAATTCATTTAAGCTCTTTACCCACTCCTGCTCTTCTGAGCAACTAAGATATGTTTTATACAACTAAAACCAAGTAAACCACAACATCCAGCTTTGGCTGGATCAGATAACAAGTATATCTAATCCAAAACATCTGATGATGACCAAATTAAAATACCAGATTTAAATGCTAAAGCTGTGTATTATTTTTGCTCTAATTAACTTCCATAACATCTCTTAAACTTATTTAGCATTTAAAATTGAATGTGCATTCAAACATTGTGCTGCACTGCAATTATTTTCACCCCCTTCATGATCAAAGCTCAAGTATGAAATAGCTGATTTATATGCTTGAATAAATTTACTTTCAATTGATGTAAAGGGGAATACAAAGTACAAAGAACAGCAATATCGGTGTCCTAGCTTTCTATTTCTTTAAACATAAAATGCACACCCAACAAAAAAAACACACTAAAGATCTTGTACATAGTAAGCATAAAAAATTAAAATAAAAAAATCTATTTCACAGACTTTTCCTGTGATAGGCATAAAGCAGAAAATATGATTCTAGGATATTCTGTAACACTGGCAATTTTAAATTATCATATCAAATTATCATATATTATCATATAAGTAAACTATTAAGGATTCCTTAATATAATAATACTCACTTTTGTATGAGTATTCAATGTCAGCACTGTGATCTTCTCAAAACCAATAAAAAAGTGCTTCTTAAAATCAAGTAAAATCATGCAGTTCTTTAATAATAATTTCACAGAATTTTATTAAATAATATTAATTTTAATACTAATTGCACAAGAAATTACATGGTGAATTCTACTTAAATCTCATCACCCTTCATACTGAGAAGACACTGATAGTGTTGTTCTCATTTTATTAGGAATTCGTCTGCTCTTTTAAAAACAACACTAATTTATCCAGTAAGAACAACGGTAAGAAAGGAGTAACACCATCCTACCTTCACTCCATTTATCTTCTGTAGATTAAAATGGTTCAGTCTGAACAGAACATAGTATTTCCATAAAGTGAAGTTGACAACCGGATTTCCCTGAGGATCAACCGTCAACTGTTCCATGCGATGCATCTCAGCCAATGCATTGAACTGCTGCAGCACCACAAGATTTGTCTCCTTAAACTTCAGGTGCTAGAAAGAGTCAAACCACCAATAAGTTGAATAAGGAAACAATAAAGAGTGAACACAGTGACTCCTATTCTGTGCCACTCCATTTTCAAACTGTAACAGTCATAGACAGGTCTGATGAAGCAACTGAGCTCATTTCATTTGAGGTCTCTGCAGCAAAACACATCAAAGTATCAACCAACTGAGGCATTACATACACTATGAGATTTCAACATTACAAGCCCCGAGCAATTTATAAATTCTTTACTTAAAGCAGGAACAATTTCAATGTTACATAAAGGAATGATACTACTTGACCAATATTTACTTTATTTCTGCAAGTAAAGCACTTGCAACATCTACATATAAAATTAAGTACAACAAATGTTTTTTTAAATATTCTGCTTTTTCTGGGCACAGTGTGCTGGCCTAACTCAAACCCTGCCTTACACTAATACTCCTAACGAGCATGGTGTATGCTACACAGTAGCATTATTGAGAGAAGAGGAAGAAGGAAAAAGTGATTGCAAAGATAAAAATTTAGTCGTGATTCTGCTATCACCCACAAATTTTTCTCCATCCACAATGAAACAATTGTTTTATTAAGATGGATACATTGGTCTTAAGCTCCACACAAATTTATCAATCTCAATTAAACCATTAAGTTTTGTTATACTCAAAATCTTGAGAAGCAGCAGGGAAGCTCAAGAGCCAAAACATCTGAGTTACAAGTTGCTTATGTTTGTTACCTCTATTTTAATATTTGCATCTAAATGACTGATTTGAATTTCAAAGAAAAAAAGAAAAATAGACATACTGAAGAGACTTCTCATTCATGTTGCTTTTCTTCATCAAGAATTGAGGAATTTCAAGAACTGTACTGATTTAGTCGGCTATTCCTTGGAATCTTCATCTTTTTATCCTATCAGCAATTTGATCTTTGTACTCACAGTACAAATTAAGTCTTCCTGATACCATGGTTCCACAACAATAGTACAGAACAACAATACTATTAGCTAGGTCAAAGGAATTAAAATCATTAAAAACCAGTCTGAAAAGAAATCTAAATTATTGATTTGTAAGTATCAAAGTTAGCATTGCAACACAAAGAAATATGCATTTCGTAACGGTACCTATTTACAGGCAAGCACTTGGGGCAGGGGGATATGCCAAAGTAAGGTTTTTATTAAAGAATACATATTCCATAGCTGCTCAGAGCTGAAACACGAGGCATACTCACCACACAATTAGGAAATTTTGTCTTTAGTTTTGCTAACACTTGAACGATTTCATCAAATTCTATGAACATAAAGGAGACTGTGACAATAATGCCAGCTGTTTGAACACTCCAGTTTCGATCCAGGCACTCCAGTGCCCCAGCACCATACAAGCCAAGAGTGTCTCCTTCCACTTCCACCAAATGAGACTCTAGAACAGACAACCCTTGTACTGCACTGCTCAGGATTGTATCAAGAGATCTGTAGAGGAAATAAAAATACAGGGATATAAATGAGATGATTTTGAAACAATATCATCACTCTACTGAATAACAGTCCTTTCTTTTACCAAAACCCAACTGTCAAATACAATGGCATTTCTCAGCATTCATTCATTTTCAGTACCCCATCTGGTTCAAATACACTAAAGGCTGGAAAACCCTTTTTCCATCAAGTAACACTGTATATGTTCTACTTCTTCGGCTCTGGGTGTATTTGAGTTGGTGGTGGGGTCAAATTAAATAAAGAATCCATTCATATTTAATAATCTGCTTAAAAATTTTAGTTCAGAATGCAAACCTAGCATATTTCGTGTTGCTTTAGATATCTAAACACAGCTTCAAACAATGTATTTATTTAAGCAACGTCCCCTTCACATTCTGTTTTCTGTATGAAATGTAAAAGTTATGACATGAGCAATCACTTATGTGACCTTTCCAATTCACAAGAGAAATTTTAAAATTAAGCAATAAATACAGGTATTCCTGACTCCCATCTCTTTTTGTCCTACTTCCAATGTGATACACTCAGCTGACTGGACCTAAAGCGTACAGAGAACTCCAGAGAAGCACAAATTACAGGTTTAGAAAGTTACGTAATGCTTGTTATTATTTTATTCTTTACCACATTCCCGGTATTTTTAATGTATTTTGACTAGTAGTAATTACTTGACTGCTGTTCTCTTGGCAATAACAATCAGAACTCTACAATTTCACTCAACTGAAAATCTTGAGAGCCTACCACTTCACATGTGAAGCTCTAATTACTTACCTATACTGAATTTCACCTGCAATTTTATTGTTTAGTAGCTCGTCTTGAAATTCTTCACCATAATAAAACACGTACATCAAAACAGCATAATTTCTCAAGCAATTGGAATTTGTTCATCAACAGAACAACAGTCAAACTACCACAGTTACATTGACTTGCTCATGGGGGAGCATTACCAACACTGAATTAAATGGCAAAGACACCGAGCAGGCAAGAAAGCAGTGGATAAATGCGTTCAAGGGAAAGCTTTGGAAGCATAAGAATAGAAAAGACAATGGCAATTTGAAAATGCTAAGAAAAAAAAAGTTTCAAAAGATGTAGCAACTTGACTGGAGATAACAAGCAGTTCTAGCCAACAATAGACTGAAACTTAGATGGGCTCCACTTGTGAGAGACAAAGACTTCATGTGCATCCCTGACATTTCCAGCATTGACCAGCAACAGCAGGAAGCTGTATTTGCTATTGAATTCCTGCAGACTATTTTTCAGGCATTGGCCTGAGCTAACTAAGGTTGAAGTGCTACTTTGGCTTTAGCCAATCCAAGGCACACATTGTTCATTACATTCATAGTGGGTTCTGGCCGTGCGGCCACCTTTTTAGATGCAAATAAGCAAAAAAAAAAATATTTAAACCAGGAATACTAAAATTATCTTGAGATTAAAACTAAGTCTGGTAACTGTTACTGTTAAAATAGCAGGGGTGTGAAAGCAGTCCAATAAAAGATGCTGCAGTTCAAACTCAGAGCATGAATACAACTATGAAACCTCTTGATAAACAAAGAGGTTACCAATCTTCATAATGCTCATACATCTTCATTTTGTTCATCTAAACTGAAGGCAACAATCTAAGTTGTTAAGGAAATGAACAGCCTCAAGACGGGTCAGGAATTCCTATTTAACATTTCTTGTAAACATGAAGTTATCCTTCATTTAGCAAAATCACGTACTAATTTAGCTTGCAGTTCCTTAGGCAATGAGTTGCTGTTACATTACTTTTTAAACACATTACTTATTACTAATGGTTGAAAGCTAAGTAAACCATCTTTTCAGGATTGATTTGTAGTACTTTTGATAATGAAATACAGTGAGATCTCAGAGGTGAGAAGTAGTAACCTGGAACTTAAGACATGAACAGGTAAAAATATTACCCAGTAAAATACCTGCTTTCTTCAGGAAATACATATGCAGCACTGCCATTGATCTGGCAGGGCTCATTTTCTTTATCTTTGTTTAAAGAAGCCTCAAGAGCGATTCGGTTCTGCTGGATCTCCCACTGCCGGGCAATGTTACCAATCGTTAACCGCTTCTTTTCCTGAAACAAGACACACAAGTCATCAGAAGTCACGACAGGGCAGGATCAACACATTTGTTTGTTCTGAAATATGCTGCTTAATCAAAACATTTTAAATGTTTCAGATTGAAGAAACTATACTAGCGGTTGGTGGTTATGCTTTAAAATCAATGCATCATTCTAGTGCTTTATTGCATAACTGCCAGCAAACCATTTCACAATATTTGCAATAAAGAAACAAGAAAAGTAACATAATAAATCCACAACTTAGGAAAGCATGAAGTTAAGCTACTTAGGACATGGAAACTGCTACTTCTGAAAGTTCTTCCATTTTTAAGAGCTCAAAACTCTATTTCATGTTCCATTTGCCCAGGGAGTTATGATGCTCTCTGGCTAGGGAGCACTAATTGCTCAACACCTACAGAACTCCATGATGACTGAGCTCCATGTCACAGAAAGGGGGGGACGTTGGAAGAGTCAGAGTTTTTTATCAGAACAACCTTTAGAAAATTCTGTTTGTTTGCGAGGGTGAGGGTCTCAACCTCAATTACTGTACAGCTCTTCTGCTTTGTTAGCCTTCAGCTGCGGGCTGTTGGATTCCTACAGAACTTCCAAAACTTCCACCAATTCATTTTACAAAAGGAAAATTTTACAAGTGTGAAGATTCTTGTAGAAATAACTTTTTCTTGTTCCCATAAATATTAAGTTCAACCACTGTTGGAAAGGAATTACATTCTCTACACATTTCAAAGTACCTCTCAAACTTTCCCAGAAGAGTGGGTTGGAAGCAATGAAAAAATAGTCTGGAAAAAGAAATGAAGAAATTCTGGTGTTTGGGCAGACAAGTACCAGCAAGGGAAAAAGAAGAGATGACATTGCTGAAATTAACATTTTTGATGCAGTGCATACAGGAAAACAGCAATTGTTTGCTACTGAACAAGTGCCTGTAATTTCATTTACACCTCCTATAGTGTAAGAAACATTGGAGAAACGTGAAGGTTAAAAATAAATGCAGAACATAATTCTCTAAATATTTTCTTCAGATTTAACTATGAAGAAACTATAGCTCACAACTTTTTTTGCTGGACAGTGTATCTATGAGCATATTTGTTCCTTCAGTTCAAATGTGTGGAGCAGGGGAGAAAGGCTGAATCATAAGAACTCATTTACAAAGGAAAGATCTACAAAACTATCAAATCATACCAAAAAATTTGGTATTTGACTGTTATGTCACTTAACTATTTGAAGAGAAGAAATACTTTGATTAAAGTCTACAATGTAATCTTGAAATTGAGTAACGATGGCACTAGGCATTAAAAGTATTTCTTCTTCTAGGGGAATTTTCCACTAGCAAAAATCATCACAAAATCTAGGCCACCAAGACAAACAATCCCTCTGCTACAAGGAAACATTACATCAAAGGTTAAGAACATGAACTACAAATAAACACCTACTTTTTTCTTCTAGTCAGATCCATTTCCAACAGCATGAGACAATGCCATGTGTGAAAATTATTTACTAATTTTCCATTTCTTTATGCTACTAAGAACTGTCACCAACACTTGAAATCTGAAGAGATTTTAAATACAACACCATCTTACAAAGAAAAAAGAAATACCAAAACCAAACCACAACACTGCTTAAAAAAACCAAAAACACCCCCCAAACCTCCAAATTGTATCTAAGTCTTTTTTATTATATAAATTATTTTTTAACAAACTGAAATAGACAAGGATACAAATATACAGGAAATCAAAATATATTCTTAGTCACTAGATACTAATTTTTAATAATAAATGTTTTTTACACTTAAAACATCTTTTTACATACTGTTAACATTCTGTTTGCATCTTTTTATTTTTTAGTTATACACATTTACTACATTTCTTACAGCCTCCTGCAACTTCTTTCAGTCTAATGACCTTCACGAAATATGATTTTACCTAGGAAACTTAATATGCACATGACCATTTTTTGTTTATTTGACTTCCAAAGTGAAAGAGATTGTATAGGCATTACTGGCTCACAAAAAAATTTTAGGCACTTTTATTTTCCAAAGAAAAGACTTTGGAGACAAATGGCGATATTCACCCAGCAAATGGAATGTAGATACTCGTAGATCCTTGAACTTTGGTCTCCTATGAGCAACAGCTCATGTAGTCAGCAGGCCCATGAAGAGCATGCTGGAGGTCACCTGGGTCTCCCCTGGTGGGGAAGCTCTGTCTCGTGTGTCAGCACCAACCAGGCCAGCTGGGCAGGGAGATAAGAATTCTCCTGACAGAGACAACAGCTGGAGTCTGGCTGTGGCCTCATAGCCTCTTCACTCTTTCTACAGAAAGGAACAATTTCAACAGGAAAGAACGAACGAAAAACTACTTCAGAACACCCTACATGGCTGCAGTCAGAGCGTTCACCTAAAAATGGGAGACCAAGGAATGTGCAGCCACTGGAAAAGTCCTTTGCTTTAGTCTGGATTCATGAAAACAAAGTTTGCCATCCACTGACATGTATCACACTCATGTTCAACAGCGGCTTTTTGCTAAAGTGCACCTTGCATATTTGACTGAAGAGTTTCACTCTTGGAGTGCACTGTTTAAGTTGTAAAAACAGATAGAGGTATATTGGGATATATAACAACTACAGCAAAAATAATTGGGTATAAATTATTGCTGTAAACTGGTTTACAGTAACCTTAGAACAGCCACAGAAAATACCTTAAGCAAGGTCTGTTTATGGCTTTCACGCTTCCTTTCTTCCTCTTTCCTTGCTGCAATAGATGCCATACGTCTTTCTTCCTCCTGGATGAAAAAAAAAGGAAAATCAGTTCCTAAAAGGAGTAACTAAGCAGGTTCTGAAAAGTATTACTGATAAATTATTAATATGAACTTGTGCTGGTATTTGCAATGTAAATTCTCATTTTAACACAGTTTAAGAATTTTTATCATTTTAACGTTTCCTGATATTATTAAAAACAATGAAATTGCTAATTATAAATAAATCAAGAAATACAGAATAAAAAGATAACTACTCAGACACAAATGCTGAAGATAAAACTACTTAAAAGCAGTATTTGTAAGAGTCTTTGAAAAAGTATAAAGCATATGCTGAGTATGACAGTGGAAAATAGTATTTTTAGATATAACAGCGCAACACCTCTTTTTATCTTTGTAGTAGTTTTTGCAATTAGTAGGTTTGGGGTTTTTTTTAAGATATAGAGCAAAAAAGTTGGGTTCTATTTATGCTCGAATCATAATCCAGGATTCATTTTCATCACTATAAACTGTTTCCAGGGCCTGGCTTTTCTCAATCAGCAACAGAACTTGAGAAGAATATTTTCAAAGTTAGCTACTCCATTAGCATTATGTTTCATCAATATTATTGCCTAATGACAAAGTCTCAAGAAGAAAGCCATTGATTCCCAAACAATGAAAGTGAAGTTGCTTCATTTTCCTGGTCCAGCAATTTGATACTGCAATACACCCATATTAGGTTGGATGCCCCTTGTTTACAGAAGTCTAAACATTCTCACAGCACAGTATTTTTAGAACATATATTTTCCAAGTAACAAAAGAAATGTTCACTATGAAGTAAAAAGTGTAGAGTCCTTCCAACACAAATATTTGGGAAGCATACTTTAACTTATTTTGATTTACTTCACATGCCATTTGGGCGTTTCTATTGAAGTGTCTTCCCAGAACATAAGAAAAGCGTTTTCATTTCCTCAAAATAGAAAGCTCCTGTCCAAACCTTTTCATTTTCTGGAAAAGTTATATGTTAACAAAATTAACCAACAAAAACGAACTGAAAGCCCCATCAACCATTAAGACATACTGACATGTCAAAATTTCTATGTAAATAAAAATGCTATGTTTAGAGCATTGTAAGAACCCCCAAGCAGATGGGTGAGTGCTTACTGGAAGATAAAATAAAACAGGAACTTCACACTTAGCATGGCCATTACATTTTTAAGAAAACAATTTCCAAAGCATAAGAAGTTCAGTGCATTTAGCAGACTTACTCTGACCTGTGTACAGTCCCCCTGAAACCCGCTGACATACCATGGATTTTGGCATCAATCTGAAAAGGGCTTAAACAACAGATTTTCAAACTGTTCCTCCATGATTTTATCCTAATATCATGCAGTAAACAAGAGGAATACCTCAAAGCACAATAAGGCATAAGGCTTTGGACAGAACAAGCTTTTCTATCCCAATTCTAGGCAAGAATTTCCTTGGAACACTAGCTGGAAAACCCCTATTTTTTTTTTATTTTTTTTTAAACTTATTCTCAAAGCAGCTTGTAGCCTTTTGCTGGTAAAATTCTGTTGGCAGCCTCCTGTCCTACTGGGCTTTTCAGCTATTCCTAAACAGGGTACTTCCAAGGGGCTAGTGTCATGGAATTACAGCATAATCCAGGCTAGGACCTCAGTAGGTCACCTGTGCATGTTAAAAGAGCACCAGTAACTGAATAACAAAATAAAAGCACACACAGATACAAAAGGCCTTCTAGATGCCACTGCAACAAAATACCAGAAAATGAAACCCAACATTTGAATGTGAGGGTTTAGTGAGAGGCTGTGAAAATCATGAAATAACACCCATGCAGGTAATACATCACAAATACGAATGTATCATTAATAACGCAAAATAAAAGTGTACTGTTCCTCAAGATATGATTCAGAACTTTAAGAACTACAGACATTATTCTCCTTATAGCTGTTTATCCCAATTATGCATTACTTTGTACTGTTAGTGTTTTGTGTAAAAAACACAAGTCTTCAACTAAAAGACAAACAGTGGCAAACTACATTAGTAATATCTTTCTGTAGAAAGCAGGTTAGATTTGTTTCAGAAAATCTTTATTTTTTAATTAAATCTCTTGACTGTGTATCTATGCTTTTTAACTAGGATTCCTAAAGAAACAAGCTTTTAACACTTTTTTTGTCTTCATCTTCTCTAATGACATTTCAACACATTGAAGATATCAAATAACAAAGTATGTTTAGAAGTCTTAAATTAAGGGGCTTTCTTCGTTCCCTAGAAGTTTGATTATATGAAATTGGTATGTAGAAAGAAGAGAAATGTAAGCTAGTTTTACCACCAAGGAATAGGAAGCTATCCATTCTATTTGGCAGAAAACATCTGGCCACTCATCAGAGACTCAGTTTCAAACTAACCAAGCTGGTGTTGTCTTTCACACTGTGGGGAGGTGACAACTAGATTAAAAAATTACTTTGATAGAAAATCAGCCCTCATTTATTTTATTCCTTTTAAAACAACTCATTGTAGTTTTTTCCCAAGCTTTAAGGCAATCATCCATAAAGTTCCTTAAATCAGTTTTCTCTCAGCTTCTACGAATCTCTTCCTACTCTGTCTTCCTTCTCAAAGCTTTCCCAGTCCTTAATCCAGTCCAAATGTGTACTTTATGTCACTGTCTTCCATGTAGGAGGGTCTACTGCCCCCATTGTAGTCAGTCCTGTACCTTCCCTACCAACACAGTTCATTCAAAGACCAAAACCAACCGAGTTCATTCAAAGACCAAAATCAACTAAAGCAAACTACATTCTAAGAAGACCATTAACTGAATAAGACCTTTTTCCTCGATTGAGAGCTCATCCTAATTACAGACACTTAAAAAACACTATTCCTTTTCTAAAGGAAGTTAGCTCAGCCAAAAAATAGGATGCATCCTAGCTTTACTCAGTATTCATAAAGGCAGACTAATGGAAAAAAAACCTCTGAATAAAGATCGAGGGTCAGATCTACATTTTATGGATATCAAACCCATGTACATTTGCTGATTAATCTTACACAACACACACAAGCAATCTTAAAACACACATTCCCCAGAAACCCACAAAGAAACCCCTAGAAGACCAAAAGAGTTAGGAAACAAAAGCCTACATAACCTTGCCACGATTCATTTTTACTATCACGCCTTCTCTTTCGGAAAGGATTCGGGAGGAGCTGTCGCTCTCACCCCGTACCCTTAGTTTCCCCTCAGTGTCCTGCCGGTGTTGGCTCCGTCCCTGAGGCGCTGTCCCCGGGCTCGCTCCCGCCAACGCCGTGAGGGCTTCCCCGCGCCGAGGGCGCCCCCTGCCGGCGCCCGCGGGGAAACCTCCCGAGCGCAGCCCCGCGGAATCACCGCCTTGCTCTCCTTCACACAAGATCTTTTCAACAAATGGCACGATCTAAGCAGGCAGAGTCACGCTTAAGTATCTTATTTTCCAGTGGAAAGAAAAAACCATAATTAGGGATCCCTCCATGAAAACAAAACATCAGAATATTTTATGGTAGTGATGGAATACAGCAATGAATTCTATTCTGGATAAAGCAGTAGAGCCTACTCCCTGATCAGCAATGAAATGCCTAAGCAAATAATCAAAACCAAACACAGCTCTCTTACTTTAAGCTTCTAAAACCTACAAAACTTCAATGAAAAGAAGCAAAGCTTTACTTCTAAAAAGACACAGCTTGTATTTCAATTTGGGAACATTTAAAAAAAATTGCACTACATATCATATTTACACACACATATAGGAATACATGTACACTTAGCAAATTCTCTTGAGAAAGTCTATTTGAAGTGATGGATAGCAAATGTTCCTGGTAATATAACTCCTTAGTAAGAAATATGTATATATATCAATCATATTTTAATATTTTATTACATGTCTGCAGACAACATATGCTTACTGTTACAAAAGAGTAGAAGAAAACAAACAGATCCCAACTAAACTGAAAGCACCACTGAGCAGGCCCACTTTTGAAAAAATTCAAACTACAAAACAGTGAAAAAAGCTTCAGTAGCCAGAAAAAACTACCATTAGGGTAAGTTAACCAAGGTAAAAAAATCACAAATGCAACCTGAGCCTGGTCTGGCTGCAAGGCACCACACAAACCCATTCCATGGAGCCATTCATCCAGTGCCATTACCTTGCAACTAAAGGGAGGAAAAGGTGTGAGTTACTGACAGGAACATCAGTGACACACAGGAGTCTGTCCAGCCACTGTAATTCATCCTCCTCCACAGTCCTTAAGCTTTTAGATTGAGCTACCAAAGGTCAAGAAAGCAAAAGGTTTCTGTTGAGCTGATGTTTCAGATACACAGCACAAAATGGTTGGGTTTTCAGCTGAAAATCATCACGTGTGGACAATGAACAAGTGAAGCTCGTTACAGGTGCTTATCCAACAGTGATTTCATCACCACTGGGTCCATGCCTCAGTAGTTTGAGAGCTTGAATCTTACATTCAAAAATGGCTTAGGAATGAGTTGGCCTAAGAAAACATCAGTGTCCTCACAGGTCAGGGTTTAAGAGTTGTCATAATGCAATACAACCCCTTGTATAAAGGCAAATCTGCCCAACTTGAGTAGTATTAGAACAACTACAATGCACAAATGTTTTCTTCCAAGTACAGTGACTTTGATTTTCATGGCAGCTCTGTTTCTGAAGAGCTCCGAAAGGCAGAGACAGTTATCACCAAATTTTTGTACCAGTGCTCCCTTTTCCCTAGGGAACCCTATGGAAAAAGCCCGGCACCAAAGAGCGTGTGACAAACCACACATGAATGAAGCTTCCAAGTCTCTTACAAACTTTTGAAAATATCCTTCAGTAAAAGAAAAGTTAAAAGCAGAAGTAACAATTGTTTAAAACTGGGTTCTTGAGCAGAAAAGCTTCTGAACAAGTAAGTGAAGAATTCCTAGTCAGAAAAAACCCCATCATCCAACTCTCAGTTTGTTACAAGACAAAGCACTGCTAAAGTTTAAAATGGCCTAAATGCTCTTCGGGCTGATGAAGAAAAGATCCTATAAACGTAATTAGAGTTTAGTTCAGTTTCTTACACTAATTAAGAGAGAAAATCACATAAACACTGCATGTCCATTCCCCCACAAGGTTAGATCTACCCTTACAGCTGATGGGAGCAGCATGCTGCAGCACTAGGCAGAATAGGTGGATTTGGGATTGCCAGCTCTTTAATTTTACCACAAATCCCATGATACTCGTTATTTTTTTTAATCCCAGTTTCTTAAATCATACGATTATCTGGGTAACAGTTTTTATTGGAGAAAACACAACAGCACCCTTTACATGGAGAAAAACGTTAAAAGGCTCAAAAAACAGAAGGCAAATAAAGAGTGTAAAACACATTATTTTTACAAGTAGGTTTATGAGCAGCACAACTGGTGAAGCCTGGTTTTCAATGGCTTTTTGTCTTTGTGGTTAACTTTCTGATCTTTAACAAGGTGCAAACCCAGATTAAGTTCTTCCCATGGCTGTGCATTTCTAACAGCTTTTTCCCCATGCAGATCCCATAGAGCCTAAAAAGGAGTTTGAGCTCTCTCTACAGTTTTTCCCATCACTGATATTTCCACCAGGATCCATCCCCTCTTGACAAGGGTAAAAGTGGGGAGATGGAGAGATATTTTCTTTATGTGACTCAAGTTTCTGAAATAATACTGATAAAACAAGCTTTTAAAAGCCAAGTAATTAGCAATTAGTAAGTCAGTATAAAGCCACAAAATATAAAAACCCCTGATGCTTGGAGTATCTGTAAACAAGCAAGTATTTAGTATTTTCAATGCTGGGAGCAAAACTCTCATGTCCCTAAAGCACTTTCTTTTTAAAATAAATGTTTTCCACATATATGTCACATTTGTCATCCTAACTGATGAAAAATGCTCTATGGCAAAGCAAGAGCTGCAATTAACAGTGCAGTACAGCCTTTGTGCAAAGCAAACAAGCACTTAAAAGAAGGTATATGTATCAGCACCTGGTCAAAAAAATTAACACGGTAACACTGGTGCTTGCTGCTTACACATCACCTTTGAGTAGACACAAGAATTAGCAATATTCCTATATTAAAAGAGAAAAGAGGTGGCTTTATGGTAAGACCCTGGTGATTGTCCTTCATCCTCTGGAGTGCAGCCTCACGAAGCCTGTAGGAGACTGAGCTCTCTGCAAGTCCTCTCTCCCTTAGCAAGGTCACTTGAACTTGGGCAGCAGAGACAGAAGTGATCAGGGAGAGTAGATTAGAAAGGGAAAAACACACACAGACACACAAACTGTGTGATCAGCAGGTTTCCCTAGGGAGGCAGATTAAAGAAACCAATTAAATTCTTAAATAAAAGATACCAATTACGGCAATTTTAGGGCAAGCAGACCACTCCTTTGGAAGAAATACACCGCTCCTGCTCAGCTATACAACAAATCAGCAAGGACTGTTAGGAAAGTTCTAATGGAAGGTTCTGCAGACTGGCTCATGTCACATGGCAGCTAAACACACAGTATTTGCTACTGCAGAGCTTTAGCACTTCAAAATAAACATGTTAAATGAAGTAAAAAAGCACACCCTTACTTTATACTGAATAAAAGAATTAAAGTTTAAAATATTGTAATGTCTTTACACCATTCAATTCCATAGTAAATTAAGAAAAAAAGATTGTATTTTTAATATACACATATACACAGAAAACCCTACATTTTACTTCTGATTTTATCTATTAAGTTTGATGAAAACAGAAATTTCTTACTGTGATTCTCTTCATATCTAGCTGTCGGAGCTGCATCATATGATGGAGAACTGTGTGTTTGTACCATGTCTCCTGAGCTATTGGATTGCCATCAAGGGTGATATCTGACAAAGATGAGGAATCAGCAAGGCACAGAATATCCTCAAAACTGTAACCAAAAGAGTTTAAAGTTTTAATGTCATAGAGTAAGAATAATTTTGAGATGGAAGATTTTATTTCTTAAGGACAGAACATGAATATTTAACTGTACTGAAATACTTCCACCCATCAACACTGTGTATGATAAATATGAGTATTCTGAAATACCAGCAGCTGCTGCTGTTAAACTTTTTAGTCCCTTCACATACAGGTAAAAAGAGATGCAGAATAAGGAAAACTACGGGAATATGTATCTAACCCCCTGCTAAAATATGATACATATAAATTCATGTTACATAAAAATAACACAAGGTGTATTTGCCAAAGACAGCATGAAAAACATGGAAAATAGAAGGAAAAAAAGCCAAGCACAAATATCACAGAATGATCCTAGATATTTGCATCATTATTAATATTGGAAGTAAAACAACTACAAAAGCATCATATTATCTTCAAAACAGACTAGTCCATGGCTCTGAGATCAGTCTACCAGCTCTAACCTGCTGGCTTCTTAGACAACATCAGATTTGGTTACCTGACAAAAAATAACTGACCTGTGTAAAATGCATTTAGAGATGTATAACCTGTACAGAGTTCCTTTCATTGACGATGAAATGTGAACAGAAAGCAGCTCAGATAAATAGTATTTTGAAACAGAGAACTATTTAACTGGATTTTAATAAAAAACTCCTGAACAGTTATGGCAATAAAGAAGACTCCCTAACATGTTTACAACGTATAAATGTATACTGTGCATCCAATCTTATGTCCTTTGGCCTTCAAAAGTCAAGTCTGCCTTAAGTCAAACCTGAAGCATGCCCTGAAATTAGTGATCAAAAATCATATGCAGTACCGATGTTCATTTCAAAGACTGTCATTGAATAATGTGGCAATAGCTATTTTCATGCAATTAGTGCAGCATGCAAGCAGCTCCTGCACTGTACACGCAAAGGGCACAGCAGAAAAGTGACAGTAAAGAGGAAGATATTACTGTCTTTGTGCTTAGTGCATGAAAAAACACCAATGGAAAATGAACTATGTGTAGATTGTGACAAAGACAGTGAAAGTTCTGAGGCTTTCTGGAGAACTGGCTCTTTTGTACATATTGTTAAGGCTTATTATTTTCTGCTTCTCCTGATGATCTCATTTCCTTCCCAGAAACAGCTTACGGAAGCACATTTTTGGAAGATCAGGCTGAAATATTACTTAAAATACCTACTCAATATGTCCTAAAGATAAAAGGTAATCTTTCCAAATGACACAGACGTTAGTAAGGCAAAATCAAGCAAGTCAGTAAGCAAAACTCAAACATGTTAGAACAAAAGACCCCAAAATCTCAATTTCCATTGAGCTAGAACATATTTTGCTTGAAAAATGTGAAAATTTTTGGTCTTCAAAATTATTTTCAATTGCAAGTATATTTAAAAGCATTAAATATATTTATTCCAAGTACTTACCACTAAACCTTTAACCAAACAGTACTTCTTTCATTACATACCATTTACAGATTTTTAATAAAAACAGTTTCTTCAGGAAATGACAGAAAAGTTGAAAGCTTGCTAGTGTGTTTTCAAGACCTTCCACTTGCACATACTGCTGTGCTTTGAAATTCTCACAGCTTCAGCATGCCAGAACATTCATTCTGGAGCTAAAAACAGATGTGCCTGCTTTATCCTGCTTTTAGCTGCCCTATTAGCAGCTCAATTTTAGAAACAAACAGTAGTGCAAAACAACTGCTTTCCCATCTTTGTATACAGATATTAAAAAGATAGAGCTTTAGAAATTTCATGTAGAAAACTTTCTATCCTGTACTCGTCACATCAGTATCTCAATCCTAAGCCAAGTAAAGCTTTAATGTGCCACATTCCCAAAGAGATTGCATACTTTACAACCAAGTTTCTGTCTGCTTCCCAGCATGCAGGCTGCTGGGACAGAGCCCGGTGGTGACCACTCTACAGGAATCAGGGGCCACGTCTCAAGGTTCTCTCTCCAGCCTCTGTTCCCCACAAAGGAGCCTTTAACCTGCTCAGGAAATACAAAACAGCTCTGGATGATGCTGTGTCAGACTGCCTCAGTCAATCTTCTCAAGTGGAATGTCTGATTCTCTTTCCAAAAGACCTTCTCCTGCAGGACACAACCACCTAACCTTCCTGTTCTTCTTCTCAGATAAATTATCTTTGCTAAAATTGTCATTTCAGCAACACAGAAATAAGTCACAAATTTGGGCTTAATTATCAGTAAGTGTTTTCTGGAAATCTTTTCAGAACAGATCAGTTTTCCATTCTGTGTGCATGCTCCAAGTCCTGCATCCAACTCTCCCCTCTGCCAAAGGGATACAAACCCACTCCTCCTGCCTGATATCAGAATCTGGCAATTACTAAACAGCAGAGCACTCTGGAGCTCAGCCTGCATCAGTGATACACATTCACAGGACACAGGAACATTTCTCTTCTGTTACAGCCTGCTTGTTTAGGGAGACAATTGTTCCTTTCTCTGCACATTTGCATCAATTTTTAAATGCATGTTGCACAAAGGGGAAAAGCTCTGGCATTGAGAACGAAGGCAACATACCATAGTCTGATAGAACACCTGAGAGAGAAAAGTATGTTCTAAAAATACTCAGTCAAAGAAGAAAATCTGTGTTTTTCCACATTTCTAACTACTAAACTACCTATGAAAACAGATGTAACCACCATCAACCTTTCATCCCCCTTTACCTGCTTTTTTCAAGCATTTAACAATGCATTTATAAATTTTCAGCTTGCTGAGTAAAAATTATTAGGCTAAGAATATTGCTTCTCTCAGGTTTCCACTTCAGCAACCAAATGAAGAACAAGAATTACATGAGCCCGTATCCAACTTTCTCCATATGGCTAGACGAAATGAAAAAGCCAACGTAATGCTGACCTGAACAGCAGTGAAACAGTGAAAATCTGTATTTTCTTTCTGAGATTAAAATATTGTCTTGCCCAATTTGACATGTTCAAATATGAGCAATAATTCTATTTCTGAATCTCAGCAGCATATCCTTCCTGAAAATGTTACTGCAAATGCTACTGTTCCCTGTGCCACATGACAAATTAAAAATGGGATTTCTCCCACTTCTTTATAACCAGTTCTATATATAGATATTGCCTCCAGCCATCAGGTATGAACGCCTTCGGTTAGTGACTGCTAAGATTTTTTGGGCTGAAGTCAGAAACAGGACTTCCTTTGTTTCCTATCCGCATCAAGTTCAGTTTTATCTTACATTACCTTGCCAATATATCCTTTTTTACTAAAAGTTCTGCAGAGAAGCAGCAGCATTCTGAGCCCTCCTCTGGAGCATGTGGTGAAAAGAACATGGTGATTAAACCCATGATAGATTCTCATGCCTTAAATAGTGACAATTTTTAATGGCATTCCCAAGTCTTCTACTGAAATATTAATTCAATATGTCAGTATGTGTCAATTTAAGACTCAAGGATTTTCACTGGCATAAAAATAGGAACAAGAACATCTTCCCATGGAAGCATTGCCTCAAAAATGCTATTTTTAAAATGAACATTAATAAAATATTGCAATGAAATTGCAACAAATACATTCAAGTTCTGGCAATTTTGTTGTTTGTTTCCATTTACAGGGTTCTTTTCTATGCACCTACAGATTAATTAATTAGAGTTTTTGTGCACCAATTTGCTTGTCAAACAAAATTCAGTTGTACAGACACAGCAGTTTTTAGGAAAAATAATTTTAAAAGTTACCATATGGCACAGAATAAACCCGGGTAAGTGACTCAGAAGCACCCAAAACCATTGAAAAGGAGTGTCAGAACGCTCAGATTTAGCACAGCAATTCACTGGTGTTATGGTCGCATAGAACTTCCTTGGTCAGTTCAAAGACTATCAAGCCCAGCATCAGAACACGGATGGTCAAGAATATACTTATATATTTCATAATTTTCCTGGTAGAAAACATATCTACTACATAACTCTACATTGGAAATTAAAGGGGGTTTTAGCCATCAGAATTGTTATATGTAATAAAAACTTATTATTTTAAAAAATCCAAGCTAAATGTGAACAAAAGAAATTTTTCATTTGTGTGTTTTAAAATAATGACTGGTAAATAAAGAGTTAAAGTTATCCATCCACCTATCTACCCACATGCATATAACAAAATCTATAGAAGAGCAATACCTTTTGTTTAATTTTAAGATTTTTTTTATACCTATTCCAACTGCAAATTAAAACTAAATTATATATTTCCATGTATGTTCTGGATTAACATTTGTAACTTACATGAAAACTAAGACTAGATCTAGGAATAGGCCCCAATGAATAAATGAGAAAAATTTTGATATAATGCCAAGAAGCAAGCTACTGATCACAAACTTTGACAAATCTATCAAAACCTCACAGAAAATCCAATTTGAATCCACTATTCAAATTCTTTGAATACTGTAAAAATAACGGGAATTTGCATAAAACAATAGGAGAAAGCAGTCAAAGCTACACAAAATACACCAAGTCCATAAAAAGACATGGCAATTTCCCTGACTGCAGTGATGCTCCCTGACAGCGAGGCAGCCAAGCTGCTGCAGTCCCCTCCTTGCTCCTGACAACCTGAGACTTTTTTTAGAAAGCCAGAAACAAAAGGCAAGTCCCAATTCTGGAAATGATTCAACAGAAGCAAAATGCTAACCCCCCTCTTCACTATGACAATTTCAAATGTAAAATAAGAAGACTAGCAAATTAACTAAGGGAAGAGCATAAGAAAGATTCCTGCAGCTCATCTCTGAATTGTTTTTAAATGCTTAATAGCCATGAGTATTTAAGGAGATGTAATGCATTTGTACTTTAAGAACCTAAGGAACACAGTCAAGTAGGTTGGAGCTGCCTGCGAACAACATAATGCAGGTCAACACAAAATGTTTGAGTAGCTACTACAATAAAATCTCCTACTAAGTACATTTTACAGAGAAAGCAGGTATCACAAAAACAGCATGACAACTCCAGTAATTAGAACACAAAGTATCTTCCCCTACCCCACATTCAATTATCTGATTCTAAACAAAGAAAGCTGGTGGTGATCAAGGATTAAAAAAGGACATACCAAATTGAAGATAATGTAGGCACTTTCCTTTTTTTAAACACTGGCACAAGTATAAAGGCAGACTTGAAAAATGCATTAATATGAAAAGGCACAGAAGACAAACATTTCTATTTATAACAAAATGCTCTTAGTTACTTGAAACTATAGAAGCCCAGCTTTGTGAGATGAGCTATCCTGCTTCTGCCATCTGGTCTGAAAGCAAACCATGAATATACCTTTCAGACTTTATTAACACACGGACAAGGAAAATAGAAGCATGAAATAATTTACCCATAGCAAGCAGAATCTGACTCAGCAGTTTGCATAACTCCATAAATACAGTGATGGAACGTTAAATATAACCTGTACCTTGCATAATGTTGCTTTAACAGACAACTAGGTTAACAGCAAAACAATGTATTTACAAAATCACTTTTAATTTTGACCACAATAAACAGTATGATCATTCTTTAGTTAAAAATATGTTTCTTGGTAGAATACTCATACTACAACTACATTCAAATGCAGATGGTTTCAAAAATTTTTAAGCTTAAAGTAGAAAATACACAATGGCTTGATTATGTTTTTATCTGATATGTTAGGGAAAAAAAAAGGATCTGTACTCACAGTGTTTGAATTAAAATTTTCATGAAATACAGCTCCAGTAGGATACTTCAAATTACTGACAGGAATCAAACTACTATTCCCCTTACCTAGATATATTGTTGAAGCTGAGGAAGAGACGCTGGAGACAGGGCAAAGTATCCACATCTTTCTAGAAGGAAAAGATAGGCATAAATTCAGCAGCTGAAACTGGCTTCTGAGCCTCTTTACTTGGCCTGATGAAATGCTTTCATTTCTAAATGCTGTAACCTTGCTGCAACATTGATTTCCGTTGAACGTGCAGCTCCATCTCTGCCTAATGCAGACTGCAAGGGAGTGTTTCAGTGCAGATCCCACTCTGCAGAGCACGCCGCATCACTTGCAAAGCAAATGATCTTAAAGAAAAGGAGGATACGGCTGCTGCTGCTGCCTTCTGAACAGGCTTTTGGGAAATAAGCCAAGGTGCTGTCTCAGCACTTAAGCTGCAGGATAAACACGCTTAAAAAAAAAAAAAAAAAGGGCTTGCTGAAATAAGGTTTTTGAAGTGCAATACAGCAGAGCAATTAGCACTGCCAAACACCAATGACTCTCCTGTCAGAGAATGATCTGAAGGACTCTGTCACCTTTACAACCTTTACAATTAACATTTAGAAGAGGGAGTTTCCAGAATAATTAACTGTAAATTTAATATTGCCACTAAAGACCTTATATTTATTTTTAATATATGTATAATTTTTTTTTTTATTTTAACAGCTCAAGTATTAGTAAGATGAACCACAGCAAGTAAGATCAAACTTCATTTTTGAAATATAAATCCATAGCAGACAGACAGCACAGTCTGCAGTGATTCACAGGCCATTCAGACTACACACCTAACCCCTCAGTTCTAAGTCTGCACTTCTTTACCCTAACAAGGGCCATAGTCCAACTTGAAACCAGTGGCCACAAACCTGGGAAAGAGAAAGGAGCGTCAGAGCTCAGTGTCTTGATTTCAGCCTACAACCCTTCCTCCCTCCGGCAGATTTGTGACACATCTACATGGCATTCCAGAACAGTTCATTCCAAACAGGTAAGCAAAGGCAGCTCTAAACAAACCCTGTAGCTCCTATTAATGAACACTAAATCTAAGCTAACAAAGCTGCTGAGAGTCACTGCTGGATACGATATGCGATCAAGTCTGCAGCTGCAAAACTGCTGGTTCAGAGCTGCTCTGAGTCCTCCTGATTAGACCATAGAAAGATTTTCACAACAGAGTTACACCTGGACATCCCCTCGGTTGGTGTTGAGCCTCAAAGGGTGGGCACACATGGTACAGGTGGATGGGCACACACTTGAAGGCAGGGATTACAGGGCTGTGCACAGTAATGCTTAAGCAGCAATGGCTTTGACTCATCACTGGGGAATACAAAGTAATTTCCCCTCAAGACAAATTCCCGTAAGAAGCACGATATGTTTCTGTCCAGTAAAACATGCTGCAAGTCTCACAGGTGTGACAGCAATTGGTGGGATTGTTAAAAAAAAAAAAAAAAGCCTCCAACTACTTCAGTTTTGATAAAAAGTCATACAGTGACGAGGATAGAGGACAGGAGTTCTTTCCTGAAAAGATGGTGAACACCTTGACCAGTCCTCCTTCAAGACTAAGATCAAGCTGCAGATGACAAAACCAAATATTCTAAACTTCTACTACCTCAAAGCAAACAGGTAGGTCAGTCTTTCAAAGAAAAATACAGATTATCTTCCTAACAGAGGCCCTACCTCACAACTGGCTGTAAAGTAAGTAGGTATTTCATAACTCATGGTATGCACAGATCTGCGCTTTTGATGCCATACAAGGCACTTTGTAATCATTTATTCTGTTTGCTATCCTTCTGAATAGTCAGACTCTGAATCCACTTCAATCCTGTAAGACAGTTCTGCTATAAACCAAGCCTCAGTACGACGCCTGTAAATCTTACAGCTTTGAAACAACTACAGTTCATTCTTACAAAAAGTAATTACTTATGATTCAAGGATTTTCAGTCTATAGAGAATACCTCAAAGACAAAAAACCGTCCCTAAACTGGTAGTCTAAGGCCAGTGGATTGTAAGGGATTGCAAATTTAATTGCTCAAACAAACTACAGCCCAGTTGGATAACTTTAGTTATTCAATACAGTTAACTGCAACGGGTAGAGAGTTCAGTATGGAACCTTATTTTGTTTGACAAATGAGACCATATTTCCTACACAGGAATAATACACTCAGGGTAGGTGAGGGGGAAGGTATGTGAAAAAGAAGGAAGGTTCACCAAAAAAAAAAAAAGCAAAGTTATTTAAATCAGTTTACTTTTATTAATAATTTTAGAACAGCAAGCCTTCTAAAATTGAGTTTAGATTCTTTCATTTGAAGGAATAATCAAGTTTAAAAAGCTTGATTTGTAATGATAGTGTTGTCATAGTAACTGAGTAACTAAAGCACAGTAACCACGTCCTTTTCATGACCTTAGGAGAGGAATATTTTGCAGCTAAGTGATACATCATAACAATACAATGATTAAAATATCTCCTCCACCTGCACAGTCAACCATAGGAACTTAAACTTCATCTTAAAGAAATATAAACCCCCTCCCTCAGCTACTCAAGTGCTCCAGAAATAAACTATATCTTGGACATTCTTTCCATAGAATGATATATTTCTTTCCATATTTCTGCATTTTCAGTAATTTCCTATTGCAGCAGAATCTGAATTTCCATACAAAAAGAATGCAGCTTTCGTTTTTAAAAAAATAAAACAAATATAACAAAAGAAACACATGCACATAATTGTACACAGAGAAAAAGACAACACCTATCATTAACATAAGAAAAAAGATTTTATTTTAGAAGCCATATTTACTTAGAGTTTTAGACAGTATAATGTGTCCAAGACTTAAACACAGAGTTAGGGCTGCACTTGCTAAAATTACCATTCAATGAAAAACAAAAAACACCACACTCACAAAACTCTATTTCATTAGAATTTAATCAGAGTAAAAAACCAAAAAACTACCACCAACAACACCACCTAAAAAAACCCCACAGGCCAACAAGCAAAATAAAGTATTTTCCTGAAGAGAACATCATCTTCTGAAACACTGTCTCTGCCAAAACATTGAGATACAGCACAGAGTCCAAGTCTGTAGGTCACTAATTTCAAATTCATGCTGACTCCCCTCTTTGAGACAGCAGAAAGCAAGCAGAAAGTGCAAGTTGCACCTGAAAGCAGTGAAAAGGCAGAGGCTACCAGCAAAGAGAATTCTAGGTAACATCACTGACACAGGGGAGGGTACCGCAACAGTATCAGCAATAAGCAGAAATTTCTTATTTTTGAAATGTAGAAACAATTCCTACTTGGCAAGTAGCAGAAATTCAAGAAAAGAAAGGCTCAGCAGCAACAGGAGACCAAGAATAAAAGAATTATGCAGGCCAGAAAAAGGTAGCTATCTGAGTAAACTCTGTTTTACTTTCAAAAATTCTTGTTCAAATAATACACTTGCCATCCCTGAACTACAGCTCAAATTGCCAAGTGAAAACGTAATTTTTAGAACATGAAGACTTAAAATGCTGGGTTAAAACTACCATTGGGAAACCCTGCTCTTATGATCAATACCTATTTTCTCTGCATTTGCCCCAGCAACATTCTTAAGTTGAATTTAAGATGATCTGATGGCTTAGCTAACCTACAGAAACTGAGAGGATTTGTTTCTAGAACACGAACTTGTAGGGAAGAAGAGTATCTGAATTTGTATGTTAGAACTAAAAAGCTTTTTCTGAATCTCTTTCCCCTCGCCTCGAGAAACATCATGAGCTTTCAGGATTTCAAGCACTACAATTCATCATAGAATCACAGCATAGTTTGGCTTGGAAGGGACCTTTTAAGGTCCAGTCTCCCTGATCACATTTAAAGAAATTAACACCAAAATTGAATGTGTTTGTTTCACCTTTGTGCTGTACAATTAAGCATTGCAGCAGAACAACATAAACAACGCAATATGGGGAAACACAAGATCCCTCAAATCTGAAACACTGATATGGCTTAAACAAGTTAGAGTTTTATCAAAAACAAAGAAAAATAAAGAAAAAAGAGAACAGACAAGGACAAGAGTTTTGCTCCTTACTATAGTAGAGACTTGATTATGACGGAGGTTGAGTTCTGTGAGTGAATCCAGTCCATTCAGGTTTTCTACAACAGTTAGGAGGTTTCTGGCAAGGTTTAACACTCTCAGTTCACTTAAATGACCAATATTTTCTATTTTAGCAATCTGTGAAAGAGGTAAGGTAGCCATTATTTAACAGTTTGAGAATGCCCCTTTTTGTTAGTAATTTCCATATATACATACACATATATGTGTACATATAAGTTTGTGATTGGAATATGCTGCTACAAGATATATCTCAGCAATTTCTCAATTTAAAAGCACATAAAAGTAGAGAGCAAGACCAAAATTAAATACATCTTAAACCTACTTTTGATTCAACTGCTAATTAAACGATCCATTTATGTGTATTTTATACAAAAATATTACAGCAAGAGGAACAGAAAATACCCCTATTTAGATGAACATATTTAGACAGAGACTTGTAAAAGCAGCCCCAAGAGCAGGGGGCTGGCATGAAGAGCACAGACCTCTGCTGATGTCTGCCTAGCCAGAATTACAGGCTAGAATGCCAGTCTAGAATATTAATCCTGGTATTTGACTACTATTACAAAGAAAATGATTTCAGCAGCAACATACAGAGATACTCTATACCCTTCTGCTGAGCTTTAAGATTAGCTCTACTCAATTGCCTGTTTCAATTATGCATGCACACATGAAGGTACACCAGCTTTTCATAGGGACTACTAGGTAAGAAATAATAAAGCTATTATCACTTCTTTTTGGATGTTCCAAGTAATACCTTGATAATACCAAAAAGAAAATAGTACATAAGTCAAAGTCTACTTGTAAACACTGAACAAAAACACTATTTTATTTTCTCACTTGCTTATATCTTTGAATACCTCACTACGAAATAGAATTCAGAAGAAGGTTGTTATGCACCACCTAATTACTCATCAATAATTAAATTTCACAAATGAAAGTTGCATCTTTTAAAAAAAATTTTTGAGATTAATGAAAAGAAATTCATGCCTGAAAAAAAAAAATCAGGTTGGATCATTTTACTTACATATTGAACTTTTGGAAAGAAAAATGATTCACAGAATTCAACAGAACACAGGAAATTACTCCAATGACTTTTTTATATTTAAAGCATTCTAGAATAAAATTCATGCATCCCTGAATGACGCAGTATTATGTGCCGATATTACTGTGTTAATAATAGTTAGTCTAGTGTATTTCCAGTACTTTGTCTATAACTTGTACACAGGATTTAATTGTTCAATGATCACTGGTAACATATAAGAAGAGATACTTATACATAATTAACAATGCTCAATGATTATTGTCCTTTTGCTGAACACCACTGAGATAAGTCTGGCTCCAATTTTCTGATCTGTTGGTTAAATTGCTACATTCTTGAACATGGGAAACCATATTTGAAGTTCTCAAAGCCAATTCTGCTGTTGAAGTCTGTTCTTCAGAAATTTACAATGTAGAAGAAATGCCTTCTAATCTAAAGATAAGAATAGGCTGCCAAAACTAAAAGTCCCACACATTTAAATGGTTAAAGAAACTCTCTTATGCAGTGTTATATAAGCAAACAACAACAACAATAAAATCCAGCCTTCAATACAAGGCACCAGTCCACCAAGATGCATCCCAAACACAGCATTTCTTCTCTTCTTCATTTCATCATTAAGCCTTCAAAAACAACTAATACTTGGTGTGGCAGATTGGTATTTTAAATTCTGAATGCCTCAAAGACAAGAATAAAAAGAACTTAAACAGGAAAACTTACGTACCTTTGAACTAGAAAGGAAGAGTAAGACAATTTATTTCTGGAAGGTAAGTTCATAGTCTTTATTTGGTCTTTACATGAAAAGACCAAATATTTGGTCTTTACTAAACCTACCAAAAAAGGAAATAATTTACTTCATTTCCTAACATTTGTGCCCTTCACATGTACATGTATGATGAAAACACTCTGAAAAACAAAATAACTTGCTATACTCCGAGATTTAATATTAGTTCCTGACACAGGGTAATTTGTTATGTTCTCTGCATCAAGGTAAGCCTATCTATGAAGGTGATCTAGCAACAACCAGCTGGGCACTATGCCCAAAACTCCCAGTAAAGCTGTAGTTAATGTGAAGAGAGCTGTACAGATACTTGAAGACAAAAGTCAGATCAGCATCACAGTCACTTGTAAGAATTGTGCAAGATGTGTTTCATTTCCATGAGGGATTCCCTCATTGGTGCTGCGAAGGTGTGCTGACTGCCACAGCTGCATCTTTAGTCTGTAAGTATTTTTATCAAAAACATAACCCCTCACCAAATCTCCAACAGCAATACAAAAAGGATTATAACCACACAAACACTTGTGAATGAATATGTCTGGAGATGGCCAAGACTCCAAGGGCACTACCATCAGCTGCTCCTAGACTGCCTCTGTATAATGCGCACATTGTTTGAATAATGTTATTCAAAGCAGCCACAAACTTATTGCATCATTTATAACAGTCAGACCCTACAGTGATAACTTGTCTTTCATTTTACATATATGTAGGGAGTCTGGTTTTGCAAGACCACCAACAGCACAAACAGCAATCAATTGTATCTAAAAATTTGATATGAGTTCTAAGACTGTGTTACTTTAACTACATCACAACTACTTGTGGCAGGTTACTGTTGTATAGGTGTGAGTGCCGTTATACTCACCTGACTCAGCATTTTAATCACTGACTTTCCTAAAGAACAATGCTGAAAGTACTAGAGACTTAATATAAATATTCAAAATAACCATCATGACACTTTTTATTAATTTACTGATTTCTGTGACCTCAAGAGTTGCAAAACTTGCCACCAGCTCCCCTTCACAAAACAGTACTTCGGTAAAAGACACAGCAAACACATGATGTCTACACAACAAACGTAAATACTCAAGTTATTGTACTGTACCTGATTTCCATGAAGATCTAAAACATCAAGGTTTTTTAGGTTCTCCAGATTTGAGATCTTCTTTATTCTGCAAGATTTCAATTATGACAAATTATTTTAAATATTAGATTAAAAGTATCTTTCATTTTCCAGCCAATACAAAACTTAGCCTCTTTTTTTCCTGACTGCCAAGAGTAACAGAAAAATAACAAAATTTTGAACCATGAAAAGAGAATTGATTAATGTGTATGCCTTGAGACTATCACCTTCCTTTCTGACTGCCAATAACTCATTAGCAGCAGTATCCATGTGGCTCTTCTAGAAAGAAGAAAAGGATAGAATGCTTGCTCCACTAAAAAACAAACTCAACAACTTCACTGTCTTAAAACCTCTCTGTCCTGTCCTGTTTCGTCAGATTCCAAACCTAGGCTATTATAAACCCAACAGCATCATCTACTGGCTGATGACATGAAATGTGTATTAAGCATTTGCTTCAAGAATCATCAAAGATCACACATAGACCAAGCTGAAAACAAGTTGCTAACAACTGTGTCTGACTTGCAACCACTCACAAGTATCCTAACTACCTCCACACCATACTCCTAAGGTAAACTGCACTCAGGGTGGTTATTACATGGAAATTAATTCTTCAAAGCACTTCAAATTGTAGTTCCCATGCACCATTATTTTACTACATACAAAATCGATTTCTACAGGTGAGACTTTCAGTACAAAAGCTCTTAGCTCTAGTAACATACTGCACCATTGAAACTTGCCAGCTTTGAATACAGGCTCAGTTAGGAGGTACATTCTTTATAATCTGCACATAACTGAAACCTGGTCACCAGTTCTCACTCCAACGAATATAAGAAAATAAGGAAAATTAACAAAGTCATAGCACAACCCTTAGACGTGTGAGCAATTCCACAGATACATATATTAAATTATTAAAATTAAAAGCTACAGGACTAAAAGCAATAAATAAGCAGTAAAATCCATGACTCATCTATCTGGTATTTTTCCCAGCTAAATATATCAGGAGGAAATACTTCTTACAGGTTATAAATAATCAATGAATACTACATTTGATGTGAAAAGACATTCCACCTGCTACACAAATCTAAGAACACATATTTAATAATCAATCAGAATCAAAGATTAGATGGAAACATGTGAAGTACTTTAGAACTGTTGCTTAGATTTACTTAAGAAAGGAAGTTTTGAAGAACATGACACACAAAATCTGTGTGTCTCCTCAGTGGGGTCCCTGACACTTAACTACTCTCTTAGGGCTGGTCTCACTGGTATGACAGCAACATCACAAACAGAAAACTGTAAGAAACAGAAACAATGACACATCACAGTTGTTACATCGTAGGAAGTAGAGTGCCTCAGTTAATTTTATTATTTTTACCTGTTCTTTCCCAACAGAAGGACTCTCAGGGATCTCAAAGTTGAAACCCCACTTATTTCTTCAATCTGATTATCATATAAATCTAAGAAAACAAGATGGTGAAGATTAGAAATATTTTGGATACGAGTTATAAAGTTATGTTGGAAATTCAAAAGACGAAGATGATCTTCCCCATCAATAATTGGGCACACTGTCAGTTTTTGCCTGGAAGGAGAAAGAAAAAACAGAACACACAAGTCAGTAACAAATCAGTAATCCACCCTTTGCTCATGCACTTTGACTGAACAGAGAGAACTATATTATCTTGGTTAAGGTAACATTAATTAGGGCTTGCTAATTAAATTCCGTAGATAAAGCAGTAATTCCTACCTATTAAAAAGTCAGCATGAAAACATAGTAGAAATGTTTCCAAAATTTTTTGAACACCTCTCCTCTCAGAGATTAGCTTGTTACATGGAAATTACATGGAAGTTTTGTGTTGTGGCCACGTTCAATTTCCAAAAGATGAGGCCTCACAATTTGTTAAGTTTTTCTTCAGCTATGACATGAACAGTCTGTCCAGATCAGAAATCTGCCTGCCTTGGATCACTGCTGTATGGATATATTCATCACAGGGACACTCACACAGAACCTCTCCGTGAGACACCGCTCTTCTCTCAAACACTCACACACGCAGCCAAACCCAACAAGCCAAGGCCACCACTGACTGCAGCCATTACTGGGCGCTGGTCACTCTGGTCACTTTAGCCCAGGATCTCAGGCTCTGGCACATGCGCTCCGTCACCCCCTCACCTTTCCAGGCTAAGTCTGTCAGAGTTCAGTATTTTTTCTTCAGCAGTACGTTGCAATACAGGAAATGTTATTGATGAACTGCTCCCAAAATTTGTGTTATCTGTTAGAAAATCATAGAAAGTATGTGAACTACCTCTCTATAGATGTATTTCATGAACTACAGGTGGCAAAAGCAAAACTTTCTCTTATAAAAGTAAAGCATTACACAGTACATGAAAATGCTTTTTGTCTCCATTCAGTTCTATGATTAATCAGTTTTCTTTCCTGCTCTTATTTGTTTACAGCTATATCCCCCTACATCCTCTTTCCAAAGGACATCCATTTCTTTACTTCCCGAGATTTTTTTCCAACAATTTGTTGTAAGCAGATATTTTGTAAATGCCTTTGTTTTTATTAGAATTACCCAATGATGTTTTAACATAAGGTTGTAACATTATTTCACAATTTCAGTATCTGAACGTAAAGAAAATTTTACCTAACTTAAGATCAGTTTAAAGACACAGATGAAATAGATGCCGATCGAACTAGAAAATAAAGCACCAAAACATTGAGTCTCTGAGTAAGAAAAAAATGCAAAGTCTTTCAAAGGCAAGCACATGCAATACCTAGTGATCGCTGGTATTATATTTCACTCCATTATCAAGAAATAGGCAGCCTTTCAAAACATATTTATAAAGCTATTCATCCTTAAGCATTTCATTAATATAAGAGGGAAAAAGGGAGGATGTCTAAAAATACCTGCAAAATGAATCAACAAATATGTTCTGTGAGCTCTGGCTTATTTGGAAAACAATCCACTGAAAAATATTAGTCAAAAATAGAACATTGTGCACGCACATCACCACAAACTACAGGCTTGATTTCTATGTGTTTGGTGGGTTTTTTGCCCTCTTCCTTCAAATAAATCAAATACATTGACAGGAAAAACATCAATTCTTTAATAAACAAGACAACTGCTTTACTACTACAGCGAGTCCATTATTGTCTGAAATACACCCTTAGGTATCTATTTAAGTAAAACAATTTGTCAGTCAAATGAGAATTTTTTCAGCGCTACTCTTGAATGTTTTATCACTAGCTACTCTAACAACACACTCTATACATCCTTCAAAATCAAAACTGTTAAAAAAAAAGATTAAAAGAAATTAAAATCAATTCACATTGTTGCAGAAGTGTTACTTTAGTTGTGTAGCAGGTTTTAAAGCCAGTGAACATAAGCCAAGAAACTTGAAAATCAGTCTGAAACATGACAGGATGGCAGTAAAGTGACCTTTTTCTACTGTCATCCTCCTAAAGATGTGTAAATGATCTCTACTGCTGCTCTTTCATTAAAGAAAGATTTATAAAAAGTCTCCGTTTAAATGCCTATATCATATTTTTGAAAAAAATTTCTAGTGTTTTCCTGACAATGGTCTAGTGAGCTCTCTTAACACCCAAAGGGAGCACTAGGAAACACCTTTGGTAAGGCCCCCAGTAAGAGAGAGACACTAATGAGAAGTTTCCACTGTTACCTGAAGCATGTGAACTAAAAATGTGCCTGCTTTGTAGGGCTGTGAATAGAAGTCTCCGCAAGTCCTGATAAAGAACCTGTACTCTGCTTCAACTCCAAACCCAAAAGCTCTGTCAGACTGGATGGTGCTGGGAGATAGTGCTGCTTATTATGCACCAAAGGACTTCATACACTTTGGTCTCCTGCACATGGAACAAAACCAAACTGCAGACTTACATTGACTCCATAAGTTGTATAATATCTCTAAAAATTCACCCATTCTGAATAGCTGCTGGCCTTCCTTTTTAACCAGAAAGAATAAAGAGTTGCCATGACAACTAAATTGATCTTCTGCTCTAACCAATCACTGTTTTACATGACAGGCAAGCAGCAGCAGCATGGCAAGAAATGTTGTTTCAAATCTCTTCCAGTGCTCACCACAGTTAGCAGTGATATCACCAATACCTTGCTCTGCAAACTCAAGAGCACACAAGCACAAAAGCAAAACTTTCTCTTAATATCAGGGTTCTAAATTAGGAATGAAGTTTATCTAAATATATCAAAATGTCAAACATCCAATAAAATGTTACATTAGAGAACTGTGTGGCTTTTGAGAGAATGTACAGTAGGGCACTCGATGGGTTGTGGCTTTGTAGGTAGAAGAAAAAAATGCTCTTCCATGAGCGGGAAAAAAGCAATGCAAAAAACAGGCAGGAGTAGGACAGTGGGTTCAGGACATGATGCAACAGTAATTACATTGAATTACTGTAGCCAAGTAGGAAGCACTGTCACTCTTACATTTTCTAACCATGATACAATCTTTCTTTACTTTTGAAATAATAAGAGACACAAAAAACAAACAAACCAAACCTTATCGAATATTACCTTGTCTTCCTGAGTAGTTTTTTTCCAGATCATGCTGCAGAAGTCTATTGTGGAAAGATGGCTGGTCTTTATTTATCCTCAATTCAAACTGTAACACAATATTATAGACAAATGTTAACATTTTCAAATGCAAATAATGTCTTTATACAAACACAACCTCAGTAATAACTGCAATTCTGAGAAATGTCTATAAATTCTTTGATAAAAAGAAGAAGAAATAATTTCTCCAATAAAAGGTGTATTCATTCTTTTAAGACACAACAACTAAAAAGCTTCACTGTTGGAAACCAAAATGAAAATATGGACGTTACCAGCACAGTCATATGCAGTTGACTAAATAAATAAAAAACAAATCCCACTCTGTGAGGAATACTGTAATTACAGAAGAAAGAGAGGTACAGATGGAAAAACAAGGAATCATATATATATATACATATAGGTTATGGCAGGCTATTATACAACCCCATTTTTATTAAATACTAACAGACATATTAGATATTATTAGTCAACAGATGAGTACAGAAAAGGTAATTCCTATTTGAAAGCATACAAATTTGTCTGTCTCATACAACTACATTAACTATCCAAGAAAAGGTAATAATTACTGGTTTGTTTTTTTCTGGTATTGACGAGGTCTGGATGACCAGCTGAAGACCACAATTATTAACCTGCAAGTCAGAAGAAAGGGACATAAAATGCTACATTTCTCAAAAATATTAATACAACTGTTTATTGCAATATTAAAATTACATATCAATATAATTTCTTTCTAAACAATAAAGCCATTTTCAACAGCAACATCTGCCAAGAATGGAACTATTTTGCAAAATATTATGAAGAACATATGACAGCTCTAAGTAACACTCAATGTTTAGTTTAAGGAAATCACGCTGGTTTTAGTTTTAGAAATACACCGAAAACAATACTTCCATGGGGATAAAAGCCTCATTATGAAGAAAACAAGTGTTTCCATTTAAATACGCCTCGTTTTGTCAAAAGGCAAAACGTGCTGCTCTTTTAAGTGGATTTCTGTGAGCAAACAGGAACGCCTGACAGAGCACTGAGCCAAACCTGTCCCGCACGCGGCTCCCAGCGCAGCCCAGAGGCTGTGAGGCTCCCCCCGCCCGCACCCCANCTCGGCCCCGCACGGCTCCGCGCAATCCCGAGCGGCCCCCGAGAGCCCCGGAGCCCCAGATAACCCCGCGGCCCCGCGCCGACACCGCCCTGTCGGAAATGGCTCCNGGATGGATGGACGGACGGACAGATGGATGGATGGATGAGTGGATGGACGGATGGATGAATGGACGGATGGATGGATGGATGGATGGATGGATGGGTGTGGTGCCCTGCGGCTGCCCCCTGTGCCCGGTGTCACCCCCACCCCACCGACCCATAGTAAAAAGACACTATTACGATTGTATTTTTCTGCATTCTGCATGCAAGTGGCTGTGTGTGAAAACCCGTGACAGGGCAAGAGGCTGGATGACTCCTGTCATGCCTCAGGAGGTTGCCATCTGTGGACATAGACTGGTCACAAAATGGGACAATCACTGAGGGCAGCACCTCAGCCTGTGCCAGCTGCTGGTGCTGATCCCTCAGCAGCTGCTGGAGCCCAGGAGCTCTACTGATGCTCAGAGGATGCCTTTAAACACACACATCGAGGAATTAGTGGCTAGAGAAGTAACAGTGTGGCTGTCAGTGTGTGGAAGGGCTGTGAACGGCCTCATGGTGTCTTCCCCAAACAGAATCGTGGAATCATCGAGGTTGGAAGGGACCTTTAAGATCACCAAGTCCAAATGCCAACCCAGCACTGCCACTGTAACACCTAAACCACAAACCACATCACCAGCGTCAGATCCAGGTGCCGCTCAAACACCTCCCTGGGCAACCTATTCCAATGCCTGACCACACAAACAAATAAACATTCCAGGTTTAAATTTTTGTGTTGTCATTTTAGTTTCCATTGGCCCAAAGGCTGACAGAAGAATAATGAAATTACAGCTTATTTTGTGAGAGATGCAATATATGTGGGTTTTGGTTATTCAGTTTGTTGGGGTTTTGGGTCTTTTTATAGTATGTAGACAATGCTGTGCCAACAATAAATACACCATAAGAAATCTGTGCAGATTCTGGTTGTGCAGTTGAGGTTCACGGGTCTATGATGTTTACTGGGTACCAGTGAGCCACCAGTTTCCCTCTAAGGGACTTGTCTAATTCATTTAGTTTTAAGTTCTCCTGTGGTTACAAATACTGCTTTATCTCTGCTCAAAGTTAAGACTATAGATTACTGTTATGTTAAAAGGAAAATAAAACAAACCAAACAAACCCAAAAAACATTAGTCTGATGATCTCAGTGGAGATCTAATCAACACAGTTTTTGAAATTACATCAGTCTTCATCTGGCCAAAGGCCACTTCTGTGCTGTTACCACTGGTGGAACAAATAAATGGATCTAGTGTTCATTTCTATAAAATCAGGTTCCCTTAACCTTGACAGAATGATACATCAGATAAACTGAAAGGTCTCTCTCAAACATCATTTGGGTTAGCTGTAGCACAAAATAGTTCTTTGTTCATACTCCTGACCTTGTTCTTGCCCAGGAACGCAAACAACTTCCATGAACTCAGAAAATCCAACCCACTGTCCCTGTGTGTATTCTCTCCTAGAATGTGCAATTTGTGTTTGTATTTCTGCATCCACTGAAATAAAGAGCAAAGTAATGCCCTACACAAGACAAGACATATTACAGAATGTTCCATTAGCAGAGAACTAAAGATTTGGTTAGTGAGGCTTGTAAGCATATTTCATAAACAAAATATTTTATTGCTTAAGGCACAGTAAAAAATCAGCCAAAGCCTGGGGCAGGGAAGTCTCAGAATGTGTCCATGCCAGCAAAGCTGACTCATGAGGACTGTTTGCCACAGTGATGAGAAGGACTGACCCCGAGTGCAGTCTCACTTTTTGTCCATCCAAATTTTTAAGAAGAAAATATTGAAGCAATACAGAGAAAAACAGGGATGCCACAAACGAAGTTGTGACTTAAAGATCATTTAGCGGTTTGGGTCCAGACAGTATAGAAAAAAAATATTCCTTGAGTGAAGAATGAGTATTTACATGGTAAATTGAAAAGCTTTTGATTCTAATATTTAGAACATTAATATTAATTTCACTTTAGCAGCTGAAACTGTCCATTGAAATATAATGCAATAGTCTTAAGTTCAAAATAATCACTGCCTAAGTGTTTCAGAAAAAGGGCCTCTATTTTAATTAGTTCTTAAGGAGGAATGTTGTTATTGTGTGTAAGTACCATGCAGAACTATAGAGGAGACTCCTCTACAAAACGAACATGTATCCAATCACGTCCTTGTTCACTCGTGTATCTTATTTCCAAATCTCACCCTCGGCATTTAAACCACACTTGCCCCAGCGAAACCTTCCCGACTTTCTTAAACGCAACGCTCTGCTCAGGGCGCAGCGGCACAGCCCCAAGCTGTACCAGGAGACGAGAAGCCGGGACGCTGCTTTTCCGTGAGGATCCCGTTGTTTTCTGATGAAACAAAAGCAGTCCCATTCAGCCGTCAAGGAGAAGGACCCTCAGCTGCCCGGCTGGCCCGGGGGCGGCATGGCTGGAGGAGGGTCGGACCTTCCCGCTGCCGTGCCGGGCGCACGGGGGAGTGGAGCTGGGAGCGCCGCCCCAGCGGGAGGGGACAGGGGGGACAGCAGGGGAGGCGGGCGGGCGGCTGTCGCAAGCCGGGGCATCGCTGGTGCGGCGGCGGGCCGAGCCC
>VZRL01003889.1:942666-958378 GCA_013397895.1 Origma solitaria | reverse complement strand
CACCCCCGGCACGGAGCGGGCCCGGCTGATGCAACGCCGAGCGGCGGGGGGGAGACGCTGGAAAGCCTCCAGCGGGGACACCCGGAGGCCGGCAGGGAGCGATGGCTCCGCCCGGGCCGCGTCCCACCCGCCCCCGACGGGACTGCCGGGCCGGGGCTCCTCCACAGCGAGAAGCGCCGGGCTGTGATGTCCGCGACATTTCCAATCCTCTGCCTTTTACAGAAAGGGTTTGGGGGTTAGTTGTAGCTGTGTTTTGGAGTTTTGTTTTGGGGTTTGGTATTTTGGGTTTTTTCTTTTTTTCGCCCGTTTGGTTTTTATTGCGTAGAGCCATGGATATATTCTTAATTATCTAAGCCATGGACAAACAGACTCGTTTTGTGAGCCTCGGAAACAAGCTGACTAGACATGAAATCAAGACCAGTTAAAATGCAGAAGAAACTACCACTTTATAGTCTACGTTTTACTGTTTGATAACACAAATGGTGTTGGCTACATTCAGCAATATGTTGCAGGAATGTTGGCTTGGTGGCCTGAAATAGTTTTGATGCCTATCAGAATCTCTTACTTGTAAAAGGAACATCCAGGATTTTTGTGCCAGAAAACTACAGGGAGACAAAGCTCTACTCGTTGTAGTTCATCCTGTGGTTTGTACTAAAACTGCAGAAGGAGTCATAAATTGTCACATAAAGATTAAGGAACAGTAGCAAGAAATCCAGAATTCTGCTTGAACGTTTATTGTTTCTAATTGTTTCTCTAACTTCATACCTAGCACTGGCTCAGAACGAACTGCAGTGCATTATTTTAAATTACAGAGGAGTAGTAGGGGAGTGGGAAATTTTCTGCAGCTGCCAACATTGTCAGCTATGGACTACAGACACAGGAGTTGAGCTAGGCGCAATTAAGGTGTTTAAACAGAGTCAGCTTAGTTATTCCACAGTCATATGTGACTGTTGTGTTTTCATGAATATATACAGCAGTCTACAGTGTTGCATTCCAATTACAGATTTCTTAAATTCAGGATACTATTTACATTTGTTATCTATGATAGTATTACTTGTGAAGAGCTTCTAGCCCTGGCCTAGACTAGAAAAAAAGAGTGGTTATTTTTCCAACCTTTGAAAGACACAATGGCTACTCTTAAATGTGACTTATTTAATCCTCTGCAGTAGGTGCTGTCTTCAGAAATGTTTGAGAACAGTGTTGATGCATATCCAGTTCTTGTGGAGGTTGCCTTTTTGTAAATGGCCTCTTCCTGATCCAGGAAAGGCCAGAGGTATTGCCATGGAGAGAACTCTAAAAGCTCTGCATCAAAAGCAGATGAATGGAGTTTACACAAGCTTTTGCTGTTTACATATGACCTTACCTAAAGATTTATTTTTGGGAATGCAGCATCTGATAGGAAATCATTTACAAACATTTGGAAAAGTATTAGAGATGGTCTAAAACTGCTGGGAATAAGCCATCTCACTCTCCAGCTGGAGCTTGCAGACAATTTGCCATCATTAGACACCCAGTACTGTATCCACATTTCTGTTGACAAACTTGGACTGCCCTTGAGTGATTGTACTATTGGAACTTATAAATTAGATTGCCACATAGTACTTATTAATACAATACTTTATTCATTTGGAAACTCAGCTAAAAAATTTCAGAAGGTTAGACGCTATCCAAACAATTTAATATATTGTTTGTGAGTCTTAATATTCAAAGTTTCAAATCTGCTCTCGCTGTAGATATGTTTAGTTTCTTGTGTGACTAATGGCCAGATGAGTCACCATGTCAAAATATTGTTTTTCATTCTGTTTTGCAAGCATATAATCACAAAGCTCTGAATAAAAAAATAAAGTTGTGAATAACTACTAGGGTTTGGTTCTTTGTCAGTGTTGACTGAAATTACGTAGCAACTACTTTTGTAATACAATTGATACCTTAGACGTACTACTAGTTGATCATTATCACGAATTAATATGGAGCTAGTTACAAATTTCTGCATTTATTGTAGGTGCGATTTCCATACAGCATTTAGTGAGGGCTGTTGTAAGAGCCCATGAGATTTTATAAGAGCTGACTTATCTGCCAAACATAGAAATAGTGTAGAGGTCAAACTGTGACCAATATTTGAGAGGTGAAATGAGGCCTGCTTTGCCCTGATTTAGTGTCTTAACGCTGTAGGTAAGGGATGGTGCTGATCTCTGCAAAGATGCAATTCATGTTTTCCGAAGCATGACTCTCCTTTTGGTCTCCATGCAAACACCTGCAAATATCTGTGCTAAAAATCCCTAAAACTGCAAGCCCCATCCTGAACTGAAGGCAAGCTTTTCCTGGCAGCATGTGGACACAGAAAAAAGCTGAAATGTTCCAAGTTTCTTGTGCCCAGACCAATTCTGAATTGGTAGTAAATGAAGTAAGCAAATATCATGAATGAAAAATGAACACCGTTGGTGTTTTCTTCCTTCTGAAACCAGCACCCACAGCTGGGCATTAGATTTTTTTTACCATTCTAATCATAACTTCATCTATTATCCTCCACTTCTGGCTTTGCCAAATAACATAAATTCTTTGTCTTGCTCTCTCATTCTTGTAATTCCTTTGAATTGTACCCTGTTAAAGTCTAGGGAGATTTTTAACAGGGAGACTTCTAGGACCATGCGAGTGAGTATCCAGATATATCTGAGGTGTTGCCCTATCATCAGAAGAACCACAATAAGTAAAAGTACTGTAAGCTTCAAAAAGCCAGGTCCCTTTCCTAATGATTTTAGAAGCCCTACGAAAGCCACTTAAGACAATTTTGGGGAAATGCATGGCTTCTTCTTTTCATTGCTGAGGTACCTGGGAGACCAAACTAACACATGATTTATGGGGTCTAAGGCACTTAGCGGGTGATTTTATTTTTTAAACAGAAGTTTTCATGATGGTCCCACAAAAAAACCACTCACAGCTTAAATGACTCTGGCTTAAGATAGACTTGTCCATTATAGTCACCTGTAAATGGAAACTTCTATTCCAGCAACAAATATGTTGCTGTAACTGCATGTGGCAAGAAGTTTATCTCGAGTCCATGGCTGCCGTAGTTTTTGGGGAATAGGATGTTCAACAGTGCTCCATTTTGCCCAGCTACCTTGACAATATGATGGCAGGGTAAGAGAAGAAATGAAAATTACTCCATAGAAACCTGCATGTGTGCACATAGAGCTGTTCCTGAGGTACATGAGCTCGCAGGTTTAGCCCCTTGGTTAACCGCTAGTTATGTCACTCTGGGACTCTGGAAGTGACCTGTAAAAAGTGCAACAGCCCTGTCAGTCCTTGCTCCCTGCACAGCAGCTCCTGCATTCATGCAGTGAAGAGGCTTAAGAAATCATGACTGCATCAACCTGGAATATTCATTCTCTGCTATGACATTACTTATGAAGAACATAAAGATCAAGCCTGTCTTCAATAGCTTCATACTAAAAAATAAAACACTGGCACTGGAGGAACTTTCCATAGTACCAAGTGTCTGTGCACCTTCATTTCATATTTTGGTGGAGGATTTGAGTTGGCAGAGTGTTTTCAAGCCATTAGTGTAGATGTCTCATTGTTCTACACTGAGATCAGCTTTTGGAATGAGCTCAGGAACTCGAGTCCTTGTGCTGACTGGAAAGCTTCATCCTCTGAGCTAGCCTGCTGCCTCAGCTGGATGGGTGATACCTGCCCAGTGCCCAATCTAGAGTCAGCTGGAACCAGCATTAGGGTCATACCCTTTCACTTTGAACGGCTATTTCAGTCCACTAATAGAAGACGAAGATCTGTTGATAAAATGATTTAACTTTTTTCCAGCGGTGGGGAAAACGATGACGACTCCGACCAGAACTGGAAACCACCAGAAAATGACCTGATCCAGAAGTTAATAGCACAGATTGAATATTACTTCTCAGATGAGAACCTTGAGAAAGATGCCTTCCTCCTGAAGCACGTGAGAAGAAATAAGATGGGCTATGTCAGTGTTAAACTCCTCACTTCTTTTAAGAAGGTAAGCTAACTTTCTAAGGCTTGAAGTGTCTCATGCAGACCTGCGGAATCTAAAAACATTAGGAGAGATGAAATAACATTTTTTACAGACAACTTTAAAGTCTTTCTCTGCCTGATTTTTCTATGATGGTTAATTTTGCATTGATCCAGAACTTTAACTGCTGAATTCACTGATAATTGGCTAGGGAAATAATTTGCTTAAAAGCATGTATGCTTTTAAATTACCATTCTTGAAAACAGGAGGATATTGGATAAAATTAATTTCCATGACAACTACTCATGAATAGCTGGGTAATCTTGGTAAAGTTACATTCCTGTCTCTGAGAAGGGACAGTGAATCTGACCTTTGCAACTGTACAGAGATCCAAAAATCAAGAGTAGTATAAAGGGTCTGTTAACTGAAGTCCCTTAAAGTGAGTTTTCTTTTTTTCTTTTTTCCTTACATTAGGAACACCTATGTAAATATGTGTATGTAACCGATTTCTACAATTACATTAGAAACACTTTGTCAAGATCCTAAATCTGACTGTTTTGCAGTTATTCAGTCTAGATGTTAAAGCACTCTCGGTTTTTTCTAACTGCTTCAAACAGATTATACTGGTAACAGATAAACTCTAGAAAAATACTTAATGAAAATGGAGAAGTTTGGGGTATTTTTTAGACTGAGGTTTTTGAGGGAGGAAAGATGAGTTTAATACAATGAAGAGCTAAACTTGATAAAACTTCTTGTTGGGCAAATTTAACAAAATAACCTCCCTAGAAAATGTATTTTGATCATGGTTCAGGCCTAGATGTGGAATGATCAAGCACTACTTGATCAGGCTTTCAGATGTAGTAATGGTTTCCAGTTTGAGCTTTAGTGTCAGCTCCTGTTTTCATTAGATTCAAGAGGACATGAGCTTTACAGGACCTCACTGATGCCCATTACAGCAGGAAAACTGTTTTCTTTCTCACTAAGTCTGCTACACAAAACTTAAATCTCAGGTTCTGTTTGTAGACTGAAGCCTGCATCTGCCTTAAAGTTCTGCAATTAGTTTGATTGTGTTTTCTCAGTTGTGGTGCTTAACCTGTGTCTGTCCTGAAGGTGAAACACCTTACCCGTGACTGGAGAACCACAGCCTATGCACTGAAGTACTCGAACACTCTGGAGCTCAACGATGACAACAAAAAGGTTCGAAGAAACACTCCAGTTCCAGTGTTTCCAAGTGAAAACGTCCCTACCAGGATGCTACTGGTGTATGATATCCACATGATTTCTGAGCAGCAGGCCCTTAACAAAGAAAATGGATGCATGCAAGAAAGGCTAATGGAGCATCTCCTCAAAACCTTTGTAACTTTTGGTGTAATTTCATCAGTGCGTATTCTCAAGCCTGGCAGGGATCTCCCACCTGATATCAGGAGGGTCAGCAATCGGTACACCCAGTTGGGAACCCAGGAATGTGCAATTATCGAATTTGAAGAAGTAGAAGCTGCCATACGTGCTCATGATTTCATGTGTGCTGAAAACAAAGAGACCGGCATGAAAGTTGTCATAATAGGTATGAAACCACCAAAGAAAAAGATTCCCAAAGACAAGAACCGTGAAGAAGATACCAGCAAGAGCCTTAAGAAGACTCGATCCCTTAACAAGAGAGTTGAGGAACTTCAGTTTGCTGGTGACGAATCTTCAGCAAACAGCTCCTCTGACCCAGAGAGCAATCCCACATCACCGCTGTCAGGACGCAAACGTACTGCAACAAATACTACAAGTAACTTAAGCCCTGTCATCCACCCAACCAACCATTTGAGTCCTAATATGTCACCCAGATCAAGTCCTTGGAACAGTCCATCTTCACTAAGAAAAGTAACCAAAAAATCTCCGCTGGCTGAAGACAGCAAGCTTAACCCAAGCACTAGCCCCGAAATTGCAAGGAAATATACCGATTATTCCTCGGACAGCAGCACCACACCTTCTGGGAGCCCCTGGGTACAGAGAAGAAAAGCCCAAACTCTGACACAAGAGAAGAGTCCTGTCAGCAGTCCGATGTTGGTTCGGAAAATACAAAATGCAGATGGTCTCCCTGTAGGGGTGCTGCGGCTGCCTAAAGGTCCTGATGGCACCAAAGGGTTCCACAACGGCTGTGAAAGAAGGAAGGCTACGATGGGTGAATAGACTATGCTTTAGAAACAGTTTCACAAATCAGCCAACTGCTGGGGACCAAGCCTGGTGAAAAATTGTTGCATGAGTGACTGAGTTAAGTCAGTATGTAATTTTAAAAGGTTTTGTATTTATACAGAGACTTTATAATTTGTATATTTGTGTATTTTCTCCACCAAACAGATGAGGTTGGAAGGCATCTCTGGAGATTGCCCATTCCTACCTCCTTTGCTGAAGTTACAAGTCACTGAGAGGTTTGAGTCTCTGCAAGGACAGAGACTCCCCAGCCTGTCTGGGTGATGTGTTCCCATGTTCAGCCACCCACACAGTACCAGTTTGTGCCCCTTTTCCTTTTACTGGGCATCACTGACAAGTGCCTGACTCCATGTTCTTCACTTTTCTCATCAAATATTTAAAAACCTTAATGAAATCCTCCCCCAGAGCCTTCTCTTCTCCTTTCTAACCAGCACCCGCTCTCTAGGCCTCACAGGAAAACCATGCCAGCCTTTTAATCAGCTGAATCACTTAGCTAATGCAGGGCCCTTACCTGCTTCTGTTCTTTTTAATGTACTACTTTGAAATACCTAAATACTCAAGCAGGCATATAAATCATTGATACAAGTACACTATTTGCCAAGCTAGGGTCCTGAGGAGCAGTGTGTACTTACAGTTTAGCAGTTGTATTATGAAAAGCTATGGAATGTTACCAGTCCCATCATAAGGAGCTGAGGTTTTGAAGACTTCCTGTGTTTTCCTCAGAAGGAACTGAGAAACCAATGCCACAGCGAGCAGCTGCTCCCGTATACATCACCAAAGCAGTATTGTTCAGTAGGACCAGTCTGTATTTTCATGCGACACCAGTAAAGACTCTGAGCACAGGAGACTGCTCTATAACTGTTCTCTCATATAATCAGATGGAAATAAAAATATTAACTCTAGATCTATTTTGTTTACTTTAAAAATAAGCTGCACATGTATAATTTAAACCTCATCTTATACCACATGACATTCTAGTAGCAGTTACTCAAAATTTCCATTGCTTTCAGGGAAAAAATGTCCTTTGCCCCATTGCTGATGGTTAATTCTGTGGTGATGCTTCACTGTGTCTGTGTGTCAGTCCTTTTTATACAACACTACAAACTAAATAGTGGTTATGTCACTGCTAACCTGGAATTTAACAAGTAGGCTCAGCAAGAAGTGCTTACATTAAAATTAACTACAATCCTACCTGAAGTCAAAGAAGGAAACCGCAGTTTTACTTACAAAAAAACTCTGGAAAACTAGCCCAGGGACAGTAAGAGGCTTTCAAGTTGCAATGAACTTGGGAACTGTGCATGACAAAGGTCTCATCAGATAGTGATTCCTCATTCCAAAAGTCCACATCCTGTCCAACTTCCTAAGTGTACCATTTGTGCCGTGTAAATAATTGCAGAAACACACAGACTCCTCAATACAGCAATCCCAGCTCTGTGCGTTCTTCTTCAGCCACCCACGTACATTCCTGGCTCTTCTACTGCACACAAACAGAATCCTCCAAGTGACCTCCTGGCTCCCGTTCCACAAAGTGCAGCATGTGCACATCCACAGACACTGTGAGCTCTCAGCACCACAACACACAGGCAGGTGCTTGGAGAGGGCACAGAGAACCCTGCGGCTGCCCAGGGGCTGTCACATCAGCACAGCTGCTCCAGGGACTCACCCCACAGAATCCTTCTCTTCTGTACACCTTGAAGTGGTGGTTTCAAAAACATGGAGCTTGAGGCTATTTTTATTGCTTTTTTTACACAACAAACAGCAATACTAAAAAGCATTTTAAGAATGAGAGCACTTTGCCAAGTAGCTCAGTTACTGAAGGCATTCAGAATTCTTAACTGCCTAAACACCACCAGGGCCCAGGGCACCAGCAGAGACCCCCCACGTGCTACTCAATCCACAGCAGCTTCAGTCATACATGTACAGCAATAAGAACAGATGCAATACTTAATTCCTATGGGACAAATATTTCATTCTCCCTGAGTTTGTTTCTGTCTTCACATTCAATCAACTGCTCAAAACCTGGAAACAATACAAACCCCAAAAATACACATCACACATCCAAACGTCTAGGTGGAATGTTGCCAACAGAGACATTTTAAACAAGAGCTGTGCCTTCATTTTGTTCCAGCTCTCAAATGTTTATATTCTGATGAGGTATTTCAACTAAGTATTTTTTAAAATGTCGTATCAGCCAAAGAGAAACAAGGTGACAACACATTTGGCATTTTAGTCATGGGTTGAGAGCCCTTCCCAACTAAAAATGAACATTTACTGCTGTCCCCACTAACAAGGGATGCATGGCAGTTGCCTTCATTTTACACAGGCAGTTTATGGCTGGGTTTAGAACCCCGAGGTCTGAAAAATGCCAGGGACTTCAGTTAAAAAAAGCTTATTAACTCAGCTAACACACCCGAGCTGTTTAGGACAACTGTTTGATTAATCAAACAGAACTGGCTTCAGCTTACACCATTGCTCCCTTAGCTTGGATTTTACTGCATTTGAAGCAAAAATATAGTTGATTGATTCATATGAAAGATCCCACATCTGTGACCGAGTCAGATTAAATGTGTTTGCAACCAGCTCATATTCTTGCGATAAATCAGTTGCAAAGACGCCTTTATCATCAGTCTGGAGTTAAATTGAAAGAAAAGGAAAAAAAAAGTTTAAATTAGTTCCTCTACATCAAAAAGGTGGGTTTTTTTATACATACAAACCAGTTTTATCTTGTCTCACATTTTATTCCATGGTTCTTTCATCTGTGCATAACTGTTTCATATTTGCCCTATTTTCACTAAAATTGAATAAATTATTCAAACATGTAAGAACACTTCTTAAAATGATGGCACGATTTATCAATAAAATAGGATTTCCTACTAAAATTGCTAGAAATATGGCTATCAAATGCTGCATAAATTCAAGGTATGTCAGTATGTGCAGGTCTCCTTATTCCTCTTCTCCCTTTCCTCAGATAAGCACAATGATACCATATATATATGTGTGTATATATATATATATACACACATATACACACACAGACCTACTTGGACAATGCTATGGATTATGGGGGTTAAACTAACAGGATAATAGTAAAACCCTGTCAATGGCAGCACAAGTACTTGGCACCTTCAATGCTCAAGGACCTTAATGAGCTGTCAAGGGAACACAGGAGGTGTCACCCAACACAGTGAACACCCAGGTAAGCACAGGTGCACATGCAACCACTGGGCACATGTGTTTTAAGAGAAATCTGTCAGTATGCAAACAGTTAAGAAGTTCATTGCTTGTATAGCTGATCATCTTATCTCAGAAAAAAGGCCTGGCTTCACAATAGAAACAAGAGAAATACTAGCAATTCCCATTTGAATTAAAAGCATTTCTCAAACAGAACAGTATGATTTCCTAAAAGCAAATGATTTGCTACAAGGTCAGAAATTGTAATTCAGCTCTGATCCATAAAAGGAGAAAGACTTCTCCAACTTCACAAGTTTGGTCCTTTGCCTAAATACACTCTTATAAATCAAAAAACTTACACAAAGCACTGCAGGATGGCCCATGCTGTACCAGTATCCAAAATGGTGTTTGTCACAGGAAGACACTGTCTGAGATTTTATGTTTGATGTCATGCAAAGTTCTAAGGGAAAAAACAGAAAAAGAAATGAAGACATATATCAAGAGACATGTTTTTGACATGTTAATTTACTTAGAATGGTCCTGAATAAAAATTAAAATCTGCTATTGTTGTTTCCTCAATTTTCTACGCTTCTTTGGTAATTTCTTTTGAGGAAACTTTGGTAATCAATTTCTTTGGGGTATAAAATTTAGGGAGCTTGCAAACCAGATACAGAACCAGTCATGCACAGTAATGACAAGTTATGATTTGGTTTCACATTCACCTGAGACATCAGTTGTTGTCTGCGGCCACAAAGGCGTCAAAACCCCCAAAATTGTCACGAGTGTACCTTTATGGGCAATGCTCACTGCCATGTTTGTCTAAGTCACCTCTGGTCAGAGACAAACATGTCACCAGATCAGCAGCACATATCCTGTTCTGATATCTAGAGATGTAGTCCTGGTAAATATTTTTTTTCCTTACCAATAGGTATACGATTCTGTTGAACCAAAGACACTATCTCTTCTGAACCTGCTGCTGCGGAGTTGAGAAATGTTCCATGTCCAATTCTGTCAGGAGGCAGGCCCAGGAGAATCCGGGTCTCCTCTTCTTGATTTGGAATCTAGAGAGGATATATTTTACATTCTGTCAAGGCAGCATAATACAGAACATTTTATAATTACAATGGACTTCCAGTTCTACTTTCACAGCGTCTCCTGTCTGAAAGAAAGTGTTAGTGAAATAGAAACGAGTATAAATACACTGATGGCATCATATGCCCCACTTAATTTCCTGAAAAAATAACTAGCTTCAGTATTTATTTGACTCCTCAGAGCAAACTCCAGCCACCACTTGAGCAGAAGCACAACTCTTTCTACTGAGACCAGCAGAGCTAACAGAGCTCCCTGCTCATCAGACTGTGTGGATTTCACTACACATGACTTCTGATATAATACCAGGAAGAAAGCAGTGGATCTCTTAGAATGTTACTAATTTAAATTTCACACCTAAACCCACAATTGATACAGTACAGGAAGCAATAATCTGACTGTTCAGATTTAGAACAGAGGGTTGAAGACTTCTTATTTTAGTTTCATCAAGATTTTCACAAATGGCAATTACAGAGAAGCACCAAAATAAAAAAACCTTTTACCTCAGAAAGATGCAGTGCCAGCTTTAGACCTGCTTTTTTTGCTTCTAAGAGAGGTTCCAAAAAATCTTGACCATGTCCTGCCTGGAAAACAGGAACACATCACCATTCTACAGCTTATTTGACAAAATCCCTGTCATTACCATAATTCAGAAGTCCAGCAGTATACAAAAACTTCATTCAAATACAGTTACATTTACTTATTCCACTTTTCCCATTACTTCAGTTTGGAATGCAGCAAGTCAAACAACTTTCTGATATATGGGCACAGTTTAGACCAATGGATCAAACACTAGTAATTCAGATGATGCCAAAGACTTGCAAGCCAATTGTCTTGCTACCACCTAGAGCTATTTCACTTCAGCTTGACAGCTGTCCTCAGACATTTTTGCTTTTCAAATACAAAATAAATATTTGGTGCAGCTAAACAAAATTTAAACTAATAACAACTTGCCTCCTGTTAATCTGACTGGGACAACTCAGGTACAGACACTTCCCAGACAAACACTGTTTTTCAAAGGCTCTTTGGTCAGTCACATACTAATTTAAGGATCCTTTGATAGAGTATCTGCCCCTTACAGCAACAGGGATTAACCTGGTAGCACTCCATTCCAACTGGCACAAACATTGGATAAAAACTTGCAAGAACAAACTATGGTTAGAACCACCTGCTTTTACACAACATTATATATTTATCTTCAAGAACAGACCAAAATAACCCAAAAACTTACAGTGGGATCACCGCTGAGGTCAAGTCCTACTACAACCCCATCACTGGAAAGCAGGAACTCTTCAGCAAGTTTAACAGTCTGCTTAGCAACTGCTGGGCCACCTCTTCTGTTTATTGCTATTAACAACCTGGGACAGAAATGCATGTATTAAATTGCATACAAGGTGTAATATCAGGAGCTCTACAGATCTGATATCAAAAAAAATGGCTCTTCATATCCTTCATGACTGAGTATTAACAGTATTTTTACAGGAAACTGGTCTAGGAATGAAGGCACCAAAGTGCAGAGGGACACAGAGAAATAAGTTGGCCCATGACATGCAATAGAACACATGACGGATGCAAATCCCTCAGTTTTCACAAATAAATCTAGTAAGGGCTGCTCCTGAGGCCATCAAAGACAAGAGAGCAAACTGCCTCCAAACAACCATGGACACCTTCCGAAACTTCTCTGCTGGTCAGGACCAGTTCTTCTTTACAGCAGGCTGCTTGTACAACTGATCAAACAAAATTTTTGCTATGAATCTAAGCTGTGAAAAATGAGCCAGTTCCATGAAAAATACTCATTCTCCTGAAAATGTTAAAAAGAATGGACAGTCTCAGAGCTGAGAGGTTTTACCCAGTTTCCTTCTTTAGCGGTAAAAAAGAAGACAAAAAGTCAGGTTTCCATATGAATTACCTGTTTCAATTCCATGTAATCTTGTTTAAAATCAATTTTCTTTCCTATAGAGACAGCTTGTAAACCTCTCCTCAAACATGACCAAGCATCATACTACACAAAACCTTGAAACAGAGGTATTGCACATGCTTTACTTACCTTACATCTATATCCAAGCCTTCTTCTTGACACTGTTTTATACCCTCAAGTACAGTTTCAACATACGTCCTTTTGGTCATACCTGCAAACACATGCACACATTTGGAATAAACACATTTTAATTGATTTTTATTATATTGCAGACCCAGATCTTTAGCCTCCTAAGTTTCATGTTGCACCTTTGATTGCAGTCCATAGTCTTCCAACCCATATAGCTCTAATTCTATCTGTAAATACAGCTTTATTGTGAAGCATCCATTTGAACTAAACCTCCTCCTAAGCATCTGGAAAAATTAAAATGAGTTTGTGTGAACCAGAGCATCACAACAGGCCTTCTAGTATGTGTATCTGCTAAACCACATCTAAAAGAAAAAAATGAAGAAATGAAAGTAAAATATATCAGCTATTAAAATATTAGCAGACTCAGATACCATAATCAAGTTAACAACCCAACCTTGTGAGTAGTAGAGTTACAACCAACACATTTTTGTCCTCAAAAATCTAATAGGAAAGTGACAAGCTTTTATATGGTTAAGTCTTAGTTTTCATATTTAAAGTATGTTTTTACTGAGCCAACTAAATTTGACTTTACTTGTTATTAACATAGTCTTTAACTAAGTTTTACAGTGCACGAAGATTACAAATTAAAAACCAGAACAGACTATACCTGTGGAATTTTCTTCTCTTGGAGTGCTTCTCAATTCCAGATACTTGACACCATCATCAGCAAATTCTTTAATGACATCCTTAGTTATCTGATTAAGTAACAGTGTATTCAACATCATGAAAGTAATACTTACATAATTACTTCTATTTTCCTTTACAACTAAAAGACCCGATTATTTTTTGTTGTAAAACACTTGCAATGTTTTCAGGCCCAATGTGTTTTTAGCCATCCCCATGTCTGGAAATACTACCACACAGAAGGCACCTTTCATTCCTTCACAGATAGTGAAGAGAGTTCAAGTGTTTTACAATAATTATCCTGACCTCCAATTGAAAGGGACCATTGTTGATATTGTTACTTGAAACCCAATGCTCGTAATCAAACTGATTGTGACTGTGTGTATTATTTGCTTTTTTAAAGTGAACTTTTAATTCATTTACCAGTAAAATATCTTCAGTCCTAGTGGTAACCTGATAGATGATCTGAAACATCTGAAAACATCTAAAATAAAATTTAAAAAATTAATTAGAAAGACACTGAAGGAGTATTTAGAAAAATAACAAAAAATCTACCTTTTGAAAGCACCTACCCACTAGAGTCAATTAAGCAGCTTGTAACTTGAAATACAAAGACCATCTGAATGGCAGTTTCTGATTTTAGATGGTAACAAAGCATTTGCCACAGAAGTTGCTATTACCAAAAAGCTTTTTTTGGAGGAAAAGGGAAACAAGAAGTTTCCAAAAAAGGAAACTGTGTGAGTCAATTTTCTCTGAAAAGTATATGTTATAAGTGAAAAATTCCAATCCTTTAAAGAAGGAATTAATCAACAAGAGATTTCCTTTTAGTTTGCAAGCACCTAAGAAATTATTCTGTAGATACAAGCATAAAACAAAAAATCTATGAGATTATACTGTAAAACTTAAATATATATTTTCTGTAGTTAGTGTGTAAGGCCACACATTTCCATCTTCAGCTTAATTTAAAAACTTTTGGTCAATGTTCATCACACACATGTGTATACTCACTCTTCTAAGGTTCTTTTCTTTCCCTTGTCAATCACAGTCATTCCATTCTGGATCTGAAGGTTTGGCTTCTGGGCCATGAGTTTCTTCATAGTAGCAGAACTGATACAGCCATTCAAATGAGCATGGAGCTCCTAGAGAAATAAAAATCCTATGGACTTGAGAAAAGGATAGCTTCTGGACCCTGTTTACACTACTGTTCTTATATCCTACATCAATGTTTCACTCAGTTGAAAGTAACAGTTAATCTCCATTTTGACTAATAATAATTTCTTTAGGTTTTTGTATGCACTGGTTCAACTGAGAACTCCCTATTTCTTTCCTCTCACGTGGGGGCTGCTGTTGGCACAGGTCTCCGTGGGAGCACAGCCAGCTCAGCAAAGAGCTCAGCAAAGAACTCTCCAGAGAATTCTTGGGGTGGTGTGATCCAAGGTGAGGAGGAAGCCAACAGCTGCCTCAATACTAAGTACAATAAGGATTCAAGAACTCTCCCCATCCACAAGTTAAATATATGTGCCCATCATTCAAAAACAGCAGCACGTGTCTACCCAGTCCTCTTTCTTTTGTTCGTACTCTGAAGTCCAAACTCACACCAGAAACGCAGCAAGACTGACATGAACAGCACTGCAGTGACTGCACTTCTTTGCCTGAGGCCTCTTTCTGCCTGACTTCCTACTGACATCCTCACTTTGGGCTCCAAACCTACGATCCTCAGCTCCATTCCTCACTTCACCTTTCCTCCTTCTTATCTCCCGGCTCTGGACTTACCAAATAGGTCTCTAGTGCCCTCCCAACTCATCCAAAATCTATCTACAAAGCGTCTACTTTGTTACCTACCTCTTGCCCCCCCCTACACATCCATTCTCAGTAGGAAAACTTCAATAAATACTTCTAGCTTCTCATTGGAAAACGTGTTGAAATTGTAACTCCGACTAAGCACCAGGAGCTGCGGCTACTTACAGCTCCTGGTGACTGAGCCAGATACAGAGTCCTACAACTACCTTATATTTTTCACAAGCTTACGATTACCTCACAGAATTCTGTCAGACATTAAACACACACCCTGAAAAACAACTTATTGAAAAGGAGCATAAGGAGCATAAGGTCTGAAGTGGGTTTGCTGGTTGCCTCCGTGCACTGCACTGCCTGCACAAGCTCTGTGCTGGAGCACGTGCCCTCGGGTGTTTGGCCAGCGCGGCACACAATTCCCGATAAATCCTCACGCAGCCCTCCGGAAGGCTTGCACTGATATGCCACGGGTAAGGCACACCCTGGGGACATGGAGAAAAAGCGTTATCTGAGCCAGACTTCTCGGCTAGGCTGGTGGGAAATAGGACAACAAGAGAAAATGAAGATCGCGCTCAACTGATTTAATTGCAATTAGATTAGTCGCTAAGGTCTGTAAAGCCGGCCAGGCAAACACCCGACTGCATTCTGCGGTGGGGTAAAGGCCCTCAGAAAACGCGCGTTTGGGAAGAACTCCGAGACAGCGGCAGCGCCTGTGACTCTGCCTGTGTGTCTGTCCGCAGCCCGAG
>VZRL01003889.1:922235-942589 GCA_013397895.1 Origma solitaria | reverse complement strand
CACCGCCCCGGAGCGGCCCCGGGCCCACCCCCGGCACCTGCACAGCCCCGCCCGGCCCGCTGCCCCCCTCCCGCCCCGCGCCGCTGCGGCGGAACCGAGCCGAGTCAGTACTTAACGCCAGGACAGCTTCGGGGAGCAGTTTATTCAAGCGATAGATTTCCAGCCCGACCGCACCGCAGTGCTACAGCGGGGGCAGCTCCGGGCGAGGGGCGTGCGAACACGGCCAGGCATTCACCGCAAGTACACAAAATTATTGTCCTGTAATGGCACTACTCCGCTACATTATCGCGTCACAAAGTCCTAAGCGGATAGACTCATCGATTATATTGCCAACCCTTTTAAAAAGTAATTTGGCAAGGTTGTAAGCACAAGAATAGGAACTATAACTTCCACTGATATACACGTCAAACCCAACCAAAACAAAGTTATTCTGGAACAACCAAAAAAAAAAATCTATTTCAATTATTTAATATTTAGCCTTTAGTGTTACTGCAATCTAATTCTAAAACTCCCACAATTTAAAGTTGAGTCCCTAAGCAGATGTTAGCTCTTGCTATGTCCCAAACCAACCTTAATGCAATTAACATCATGAAACACGGTGATTTATATACTACCCACATAACTCAGGCAAATAAATTATCCTCTCACAAATGAAAAAAAACAAAACAAACTGACATATTTAGGGTAGTTAGCTTTACAGTTAAATCCTAGCATAGAAATATGAAGTAAACAATTCAAAATTCAAGTCAGTCTGCAGCTCTTTGGGGGCCTGGCAGATCATCCAAGTTCAAGCACAGTGGAGAATTTGGTTAGCTGCTCAACTTTTTTTCATAGAAAAATACCATGTCCATAGAAGAAATGAAATTAATTTCAACTTACTCAGTGATCCACTCTTTTATTTGACCTTAGTTAAAGGCAAACCAAGTACAGATACTGTACATTAAAATGTATGCACATAGAACAAACAGTTGTTCTTCATTATACCTTAAAGGCTCAAACCTCCACACTCTTTTATTTAGAGCCCTTTGCAGGCAATGACTCCTCTGTGAAACACATTGCACCCAGATTTAAATATAAAGAGATCCATCTGCAGGTCCCACATAGCCAACACCTATTAGCAGCACATCAATTAGTGTCCATATTCCAAGTCCACCGAAGCTGAAGAGTTTTCCCAGACCTTCCCGCCACTGACCCAAATAGAAACGATCAGCACCAAATCCACCAAGGGTGATGCTGTAAGAATAAAAATATGATTAATTATTATTTTTAGCAGAACTAAGCTTGGGTATCAAAGTGGTTTTCCTTCAGCTGTGTTTGCTGAAGACAGCTAGCACTGTTGCATGTGAACCCTTCATGGATTCTATGCCCCCCATTCCAAGCTAGAATATCTTAAATATTGGTTACTCAGTACACTGTTAAAAAACACCAGGCAAAAAACCATACAACCTGAAGACTTTAAAGACAGCTAACCTATTTTATCTTGACATTATCCAATAGTTCCTGCTTACCTTAGTGCCAAGGCAGTAGACCACTTATAACCTCCAGTCCAGTTGCAATAGAGCATCTTAGGAAAGACACGGTTACCTAAATATTGGAAAACATTAAAACCTTAACGCAATAAAGACCATGTAACAAGGAAGAAAATGACAAGGAAGAAGATGCTATATTTTTCCAACAGGAGTCTAAAAGGGTTGACACTAACTGAGAAACAACTGTCAACACAAAAGCTCATATATAACCTACAGTTCTCTATTCCATCAATCTTGGTCCCATAGCAGAAAAGTCACTGAACAAACAGAGGGAAAATTAAACTAGCTGGGTGGAACCAGCATACTTTTTTAAAATTAGCCAACTGAGACATTTGATATTGCTTCTATTAATGATATTCAAGTAAGTTTAACTCACAGAAGGTGACAAAAATAAAAAGAACTGTCTTCTCTGCTCTGACAGTATATAGCAATACAATAAGCCAATGTTTGCAGTTAGATGTCGCTATTACACTCAAAACGGAAAACGTAACTATAAAAAAATTCAATAGATTGATCAAGGTTCAGGGTGTTACTGCAAAAGGATATAAACAATCATTGTATTCACTCATTACAAAAACATGTGAGGAAACTCTGAAGAGAAATCTGGCTTTGCCCACCTTACCTAGACAATGAATGTGATCCCGGACTGTACAAGTTGCATTGTATCGCTGTCGTGGGCAGGAAACAGTCATGCAGTTTGTGGAATTGGTACAGACATAATCACTTGTGGCAAGCTGCCAGCAAAACTGGCACGTCATGTTAATTGTAAAGTTCTCCTGCTCCTGGTTATTCTCATCCTGTAAAAGGACAGCACTATCACTTCAATAGTATTAAAACCAAAAATCAATGTGCAGTATCAAATTAGATTTCATGAGTACACATTTGGGGCAAAATAACAATTATTCTGTTTGCTACCTCCTATAGAACAGAAAAATCAACATTAGAAAACCACCAAAGAATTATCAAAGTCAAGTTTAACATTCCTGATTCTTCCAATCTAAGGTTGCTGCCAAAAGGAGGACTCATTCAGTCTCACCTGTAAGGTCAGTTGGTAGCTCTGACAGATATTTATCCTCCCCACTCTCAAAATGGTTGGAGTGGTTTAACTCAAAGGCATGGTCAGCTAATGAAAAGATCCAAGGCAAGAAAGGCAAACCAGGGAAGTGCAGGCCTGCCTCTTCAACAGCCCACAGAGAGTGATTAAACTTCACAGAACTGCAAACCTGCCTATGTCAGAACCTGGAAGTCAATATTCTGGATTTTAAGACAAGATGCCACGGTTTAATTACTTAAATTTGGAGTTAAGAGTAACAGGTTACTTACAACACAATGAACATGTGGCTTGACTTTGCAATCAAAAGTGGCCGGCTTCCCATATATACAGGAATAGTTTGTGTTACATGTCATGCAGTCTGGTGGCAATCTACTGCAAAGCCCGTTGCTGGGACAATTAGTCACGTAAGGTGGAATTTCTGTACTTTCTGAAAGGTGCAATAAGTGAATTAAGAAACCAAGTTAAAAAAGCTGAATAGTCTAAAGTATGCATACTTTTTTTTATACATATCCATACACAAACACATGCACTGACTGTATAAAGGGCTTTTCTCACCATACACGGAGCAGCATTCCCAGCCTGTGCTGTGGGAACCACAGGGCTCCGTAGAGGACACTGGCCAACACTTCAGCACAGCAGCAGGACTGAGCTTACAGGGATTAGCGTCACCTCAGCCAGCACTCCTCAGCACAAGTAATCAGTTTAGGAATAGCAGCAGGGTGACACGGGTAACCTACTTTGAGTTGAGCTCTAATTAGGGCTACAGCTACCTCAGCCATTTGCTGTTTGTACATGTACAGAATCACCCCCTAAACTGCCAGTAAGAACAGCATTTCTGTCAGTCCTGATGCACCCTCAGCAAGATACAAAGCTGCACTGGTGGTGGACAAGGAACAAGCTCTTGCAGGATGCTGGAGTCTTTCAAGAACTTCAACCATCCTGACAGGGTATAAACCACATGAACCACAATGGCAGTTTAACCTACTATTTTCTAGTTCTTACATGGACTGGTTGTCTAATTAGATAACCCAAAGTAATTGTTATGGTCATTGAAGAGTAATTCATAATGTGTGACACTACAATGCTTCTTACCATTGTGGAACCATGTACAGGTCTCTAAGACCCAATTCAAGAACTTCTATACTCAAGACTCTGAGAAGGACCCACCGACAACAAACAAAAGAAACAACGTAATACCATACCTGATGCTTTAAAATAGGGAGCATTTGTACTTGGTGAAGTTAGGCTTTTTGCCAGCGTAGACTGTGGCTGTGAAAGCTTTGTTGTCATTAAAGATCCCACTACAAGACAAAAACACGGAGAAAGGGAAATTTCTAGAATAAAATTCTTCTTCAGAAACAGTTTGATTTCAGCATTCTGATATGAAAATGCAGTGGAAGGTCTTGCAGAAACAAAACAGAAACAAACAGAAGAATCTGTTTTCCTGTTCTACTAATAGTGGGATATTTATGTTAAACATTAAAAAGAGCATTAGAACGAAATTGTTCCTTTAAGACAAGGAATTACACTCATTTCCATTCAATCTTATGTTCTGATTCATGAGAATTAAACGCACTGCTCAGAACAAAGATTTTACACAGGGTTTGGCCCAGAACAAAACCATTTAATGAAGCAATGCAAGTAATTCTTTGACAGAAAGATGGAATGGAGGAACCGGCCGGCAAGCACGGCTGTGTTGGCGCAGGCACTGCGCGCTGGGCTCCGCGAGGAGCGCCGACTGAGGGCTCGGGAGAGCTGCGATGTGCCAGCCCGCGCCCAGCCCTCACGGCAGCCACCGGGCACGGGTGCGGGAAGGATAGGCAGGTTGGTCACACCGCCCACCCTGACCGGGCCGAGGAGCCCCGGAATGCTTCGGGTCACACACATTCACGACAAAGAACAGGCACAAAAGGTGCTGTGTAATAGAGCAGCACAGGAGCCGGCGAGCGGGGCCTGGCCCGTGTTTTGCCATGACACCGAGCACCTCAGCCCCAACCCGGCGGCGCTTGCACAAGGAAACGCGGCCATGCCTGAAGCAGCCGCTTCCCTCAGTCAGGGGAGCGGCAGCGCACCCTCACCCCACCGTGGTCACCGTCACCTCCGCAGCCGGTCCCGCGCTCAGCCCTGACCGAGGGGAGCAGCCCCCACCCGAGGCCCCACCCGGAGCCCCTGCCCCTTCTCCCAGCCCCGCCGCCCTGTCTCGGCTCGGCGGCCGCGCTCACCGCGGCCCGAGAGGACGGAGAGCTGTGAGAGGAACAGCGCGGCCCCGCAGAGCCCGCGCAGCGCACGCCGCCACCACCGCGCCGCCATCTTGGTGCGCCCGGCGGGCCCGGGGTGCCGCCAGGGGGCGGGGCCGGGCCGGCCTGAGGGGCCGCGCGAGGCGGCAGCGCCACAGCGCCCCCACACGGACACAGACCGACACACACACACACACTGCCTGCGACAAACCCTGCGAGCCGGAATCCTGCACTCTGAATGCATCACACGTGCAGCATGTAAACTGCAGTCCAGAAAAACAAACGTATATATAAAATACAGATGTATGTATGAAATACAGAAATAGAAATAAAATCACCCTTGACACCCGATGTTAGTTCTGTCAAGTGGAACAGAAAGCTGTCCCAGCACTTGCTCCGTCCATGCTGGATTTTTTTTTTCTTTTCTTTTAGAAGCAGGAGATAAAAAGAGATCCACAAACCTAAACGAATCAAAAACCAAACAGAGACCTAGTAAACACAGGTCTATAGGAGGCTGAGGCAAAAGTAAAACATAAGCTTCGTATTTGTGTTAATAAGTATGCACTAAATTGTAGTTTCTGCTTTATGGTTGTGACATTTAAATCACCACTAGAGCTGTAAAGCAATGCAGTGAGCAATGCACATAACACTGTCTAAGCCTGTTAACTAAATAACAGTATATGAAAATGAAAAAAAAGGTAAAAATTAATCTCAAAAAAAAATCCAGTTCAATTGCCTGCAATGGCAACTTCAAAAACCATTTCTAAGCATAAACAAAACAGAAATAAGGCCAAGACTAACATACTGTTTTAAAATTAAAATTGTCCTCTGCTCCTTTTCAGCATTCTAAGTACTCCCAGCAAATACAGTAATAAATTACACACAGAAAGGTTTTTCAACTTTTTTTTTTTGTTTGTTTCTGAAAAAAGCCAAAACAGCAAACAGAGGAAAAAACCAAAACACTTCACACACAGTTATGGTAATCCGACAGCATTCTTGGCAACCACCATTACAGCAACTGGTCATCACAACAACTCTGCCAGGGCCTTTTTCCACAGAGACTTCCAGCGAAGACTCCAGTGTATGTGCAGTCTGTGAACACACATTATGAAACAACCAAGCCATAACAACCCTCCAAAATTTTTGTTCTAATCCGGAGCTAGAAAGAAACCTAATCCAAACTGCACCTGCGGCACCTACCCAGCGCCAAGCTCTGCATCCCAGGTCACAGTTAGGTACCTGCTCTGTGACTGAGGGAGCTCAGCACCCCCAGCAGCACTGACTGCCCTGCCCAGCCTCCTGATCCCCGACATTATGCAGCCCTGACTTACTTCCACAGCAAACCCACCACATCAGAGGTGCAGGACTTTCTAAATAAGCATTCTGTGATTCAGGCAGATTGGAAACCCATGCGATTGTTAAAGGAGTTGGCAGGTGCATCTGTCCTCTCATGCTTTTCCTGGAGCACCAACACTGCTACATTTACTTATTTTGAGCATCCATTAACTGAAAATTCTCTCAGATGAGCATCGCTGCTGTGCAGGAGGAAAGAAACATTTCACATAGGCAGCTAATAATATTTTTCCTAGCAGCAACATCAGAATTCTTCTTCTGCATTTGGAATTTGTGAAGTCTTAAATTTCTTGAGTTTTTCAATAGCAGAAGATACGGAAATCTCTCCATGAACTTTGTTGTCTCTTGTTCGCACATTGACAGCATTATTTGCTTTCTCCTTTTCTCCAACCACTGCAAGACATAGTACAAAATATTAAACAATCTCCATTAGAAAATGAGCCTAGACAACCTCTATGTCCCCCATTAAAACTTAAATGATATTCAGAAATGTGAGATGTTGCAATTACCTAAAATGAAGTTATACTGAGCCAGCTGTGCATTTCTAATTTTCTTGTTTAATGTGCAACTTTGATCTAGATCCACATCCGACATAAATCCTGCTTCAAAAAATTGGTTGCAAACCTAAAAAAACCCAAACAAACCAAAACCCTCTTACTATTATTATATATTCTACAACATACATTTGTAAATGCTGTAATCACTGATCACTCCAAGTAATTAATTCATGTATATACTTAATTTTGTTCTTGTGAATGATTATAAGGAATTCAATGAAATTATCCGAAGGAACCTGCACACACAGCAGGACCCCAGCTGGAAGACAATACAAGATAACATCCATATCAAACACGTGCTGCTACACTGCTGCATGTCAAAAACGTGTCCTCAGTCTCGTAACGGAGAAAGAGAAGAAGGAACAAACATACTTTTTGCATTAAAAGGAAAGCAATGGAGACGGGTAAAACCAACCATGGTTCAAAAGTGATGTAGTCAAGATTATACAGGGTGGGAAATGGAAGAAACTGGCTCCGCCTACTTAAAACATAGTACTGTAATGAAGCATTTGTTGTGTAAGATTTGTCATCCAGAAGGCTTTTTCCTTTATTAATTACAGAAGTAAGTACATAAAAACACAACTCAAAACACCTGAAGTTACATATCCCTTACTCATATACAGACCTTAGACTGAAAATATTATATTGCAAAACTTACTTCTCCCCCCACCAAACATGTCTCCAGAATTATTAAGCATTAATTCCCTGTTCTAGGACAAGTACTTAAGGATCTATTACATTTTCCTGCTGCCATAAGGAGGCAGGCCCTCCTCTCACCTGCTGGGCGTATTGCTCCGAGGTGGGTCCCACAGGCACAACCATGACCTGCCGTGGAGACAGCCAGAACGGCCTGGCCACAACAGGAGAAACAGGAAATTAAAGTGCATTTTACATTTCCACTCATAACCATAGTTGTGTTTCACAATAATAGTTTCTTTACTTCATAGAATTATTTACATTAGCTAAGGATGTTGGATAGTGTGTTTATGTGAACTCTGTTCGAGTTCACATAAAATAGCAGATTGAGTCCAGTAAAATGACATACAGGGAAGTTGGATCTTATGTTCTCTTCCCAGTTGACTTCACAACTTTAAGCAGAGGTTTTCTGCATAGTTTTCATTTTTATCCATAACTTCACAGTGAAAGGTAGACAGTCAGATAGACAGGTGACTGAAAATAAGAATTAACTCTTCCTTAATACTTTAAATAAATTAATGAAGAAATATCTTCAGATCTTATTCAAGATAAAACAATCCGTCTCAGAAGTACAAAAAATATATCACATATTAGGAATAATTCGTGTCTGTGTATAGACAAAAAATTGCTTTACATACATCCGACATCCTCCTGGTACAAAAGCATGATTTTTAAGAAAAGAGGAACAAAAAATAATGCAGGACTTACACAATTACAATTCCTATTTCTGCATTACTTTGCTTTTTTTCTGCAGTCTCATGAGATTGAACTTCTAATAATAAACTATTAATAGATGGTTATCATACAACTGAGACTAGAAAATTGGACTTGTCTTGTAATCTTATGAACTAATTTTGTGAAAATTTTAGGGATATTATTTTTGCTTTATAATATATGGGACAATAGGAAGGATATGCACTTTCTACATTGTTAAACACTTCTTAGAATTCCATTTGTGCCACATACCATTTTCCTCCATAATTTTCTGCTAGAATAGCTATCATTCTCTCCACAGATCCCAAAATAGCTCTGTGAATAATCACTGGCCTTTTCTTATCATCGCCATCCTTTCTGGGGGGGGGGGGGAAAAAAAAAAAAAAAAAAATCAAGGGTTTTTTTTTTTAAATTATATTAGCTCACACACACATAACCTACTAGCATTTTTTATTCTACTTTCAAGAGAAAGGCAAAACTTAGTTATACTTAAAAGCAAGATACTGTTTTTATTAAAAATGTACTTTAAGTCTGCTGGGCTTTTAAAGGAATTCTGCATAATCACAGTGGTTTAAAATAATTATGCCTATAGCTAGTGGCAGAGACACTATTAAATTTGAGAAGACACTTGACTGACTCAGCACCGTTTTTGTGCATTTTAATATTTTATGTTCTTCCTTGTACTCTCCATCATGACTTGCTTTTATTTAGTTGCACAGGTTCTTACCTGCCCTTACTGTTCATTATTTTGCTTAAATTACAATCCTGTAATTTAAAAAACTGGCTTTAAAAATAAGCCAGTTCATAACAGTATTATCACCTATGACTTCTACTGCAGAATATACAGCAGGACCAAAAAATTACAAAGATTCTTATTCTATCTTCCCCATCTTCATAGGATGCAAAAATGAAATACAACCCACAAAATGAGCATTCAAGTCAACATGGTGCTACGATTAATTTACTCAGTAGATAAAACTCCCTCTTCCTAGCTGGAAACCCAAGTCAGATTTTCACTAAAAGCTGTTTGCATTTGGTTTATGTTAAAATTTAACTAATTTAACCTGACAAAAATAAAGAACCACTTAGTACAAACGTAATTGCTCCTTAGGGTGTGTGTGAATTTGTATGCTGTGCCTTCCAAGGAGACACAATGACTAGGCTGAAAATGAAAACTGACTCAGCTGAGGGGTTTTTAGCATAACATATGATCAATTGTCTTCAGAACTGGCAGACAGGACAAATAACAAGATTTGAAGTGAGCTACCATTACACTGAGAAAGGATCTTCAAGTTCATGACTTGGTCCTCTACTCACTGGGGATGTCTTCCCTCCCTACAGCTGACTGATTGAAAAGCTATTCATTTGTTAAGTGAGCAATACGGAACTAGTACATGATGGGAATTACAGGTACTGAAAGTTAAATTTCATTTTAAAAAGCAAGATATTTCGCTTCACCACTCACCCAACGTAAGTAAGATTAAACCGAATGGGTAGCTGGAAGTCAAGTTGGATGGTAGCACATTGATGGTACCTACCAATTGCATCTTTGATTTTAATATCAATCTGTGAAGCAAAATAACACAGTTACTAAATATAGTTTGCCTGCGGTACATCAGTATTTCTATCTATCCCAAAATTATGTTGAAATGCTGAATCACTAACCTTAGGACCATAAAATGCTCCATCTCCTGGATTCAAATTCCATTGCTCTCCAAAGTTATTCAAGCTGTTTTGAAGTTGCTAATCATAATAATGAGAGAGTAATTAAAAAAAGTATAGGAGGGTCTGTCATTACTGGAAGTGAAAGTGTTTGCCTTTGAAATTCAAAGAGAGTCAAAAGGCAGCGCAACCCCTATTGGTTCCAGCATTTGTTCATTTATGCAAAAGAATCCGGAAATCTTGTATAAATGTTATGATTAATATAAATCTAACCAGTTCAAGATAAGGGGCTGAGTAAGATTCTGAAAGTTCTCATTTTATATAGAAACTTCAGATTTAATATGATCTTTTCCAACAAGAGTTTCTACTCAGGACAATATTTAGCATCTGATTTAAGCAATTTCACTATGCAGCCCAGAAGAACTCAGTTCAGTATCTACCTCTGCAAATACAGATATTAAGGGGTCTGTTTGCTTTTAAACTAATTACCTTTTCTGCATGATCCCAGATCTCTAACTCTCCAAGATAATTTTCTGGTCTTGTAGAAAGATGTAGTTGAAAGGTAAAACCAAAGACAGCATACACTGACTTCAAGAAATCAAGACAGCTCTTAATTTCTTCTTCAATCTTAAACAGAAAACATATTGAAATATGTTAAAGTTTAAATTTACTTACACAAAACCCTAATTGAACCTATTGAATTCCTCATAATGAGAATACAAAAGTCCATTAAATAAGAAAAAACTAAAAATCACATGGAAATTGCATCCTACAAACCCAAATCTAAGTAATGAGTGAAGAGAGGACTGAGGTGTTGTAGCTTCAAAGCATGGCAAGAAAAGCAGCATTTTTGCTAAGCATGAGGATCTGGAGTCCAATTGCATCCATCAGACTGGACAAAAGTACATCAATTGATGATACATGTAGCTCCACTAAAGGGTATGGCATTACTGACAAAGATTTTATTCAGCATTACTATAGGAAATGTAGTCAACAGCTTTCTTCTTTGCAGACGGAGATGGAAGATGCAACAAATCTTACTTTCTGGGATTTAGCTGCCCAATACATGTGTCTAAATATAAGGAAACATCTAGGAAAAAACCCTTCAAAAGCAGCATTATGTTACACAGTGGGGGATGCTGGAGTTGAAATACTTAAGGGACTTTTTCCTTGCTGTTAGTTTGCAGTGGGAAAGGGAAGGGTTTTTTTTTTTTTCAGGTTGACTGGTAGGGGTGTGGGAGGCACTTTTTTTCCTTCTTTTTTTTCTTACCTGTTCCATTGTGCAAAAGATGTGAGCATCATCTTGTTGGAAGCGTCTTACACGAGTCAAGCCACTCAAAGTCCCTGAGAGTTCATTTCGGTGAAGAACTCCAAAATCTGCAAGTCTAAGAGGCAATTCCCTCCAGGATCGTGGACGATGGGCAAACATCAAGCTGGAAGGAACATAGAAGAAAACCTTCCTTTTATCCTTCTCACAGGAGATTTAAGACAACACAGAAATAAATGAAGCTCAGTACAGACAATAATCACATTTTTAAGTATTTACTCTTTCAGGTTGTCTGCATCCTGAAAGACAGGCAAACAGAAAAAGCACAATGTACTCAATGTACTTCTAAAGACCATCGGGGAAAAAAAACACTGCAGGACTAAATCAGGACTGGTTCACCTGTACTTTCTTGGTACACCCCATCTGATGCACAAACTTAGCTCAGTGCAGACTCACTGCAAAGGTCTGCTTTGGGACACTGTCAGAGAAGCTCTGTGGACACACTGGCTTAGCAGTCTATTGCAAACATACACAATAACAAGTATTAATACTCCTCTTATTTCTCCTCAGCCTCACAAAGGAAAAATGAGGTGAAATCAGAAGCTTTCCAGCTGAGAGTACAAACCAATGTCCTGGACAATTCATGGGTTTAAGGGCAAAAGTTTCCTTCTCAATCTCAAAAGAGAACATATTTTCACTGTAGTGCTGCCAATGTCCTGAAGCTTCCCAGAGTTTACTGTTGAAGACGTTCGGAGATACAACTTCAGTAAAATTTCGTCTGCGATATTCCCCCTATAGAACAAATGAAACATTTAAAAGGTGATAGAGCTTTAGATAAGCAAAAGGTTGATTCTTTTTAACTGTGGTATTATGATGGCAATTTACAGGGAGACTAAAGGACTACTGCACACGTAGATTTTGCACAACTGGAAAAACACAGCTTCACTCTGCCTCATTTTCAAGAAGATTAGATTCGTGCAATCATTATGAAAATCTTGTATATGTTCACATACACAGATAGTTCTCTTTCTGTGGATAGCTCAGTGCTATGAATGGCCTATTATTTAAGATCAACAAATGATATTCAGGTTCTCAGGAGTTACATCAGTATATACTCACCCGTATGAAATCCATGAGCGTGTTATACAGAAAGGCACCTCTAGGAAGGAAAAAGCAGCTTCCGGGACTCAAATCATGAAAGAAGAAGAGTTCTTGCTCCTAGGTAAATTAAAACCAGAATGCTCTAACAACAATTCAGAGAGAATTGCAGAATATAACTACTTCATACACATTGAGACACTGTTTGCAAAGATGGAATATTACAGCAACAAGGTCATTTATGGTCTACAAGTTCTCAGCAACGCCCCTTAATTGATTTGCAGTTCTTACTCTTAGTAGTTTGTAATAACACCGAATTCCATTTGATTCTTTGCTTATGTAAATACACTTTTCCCCAAATTTACACTTATTATAAAGAATGATCAAACCATTATTTATACAATTTTCAACTAAATTATATTCTATGAAAAAGAGAGTGGTTTAGTTAGGATCTGCAAAGACTCTACATTAATAGGTTTAAGATGTATTTCCCTAAATCAAGGGACTGAAGCTATTAACTTCATCCCAACATCAGTTTAACTTTTGTATGCAAGCGACAAGTTGAGTTTGTAGAATTAAAATTTTAAAATGTGAGCAACATCTAGAAGCACACAGAACTGACTCCCTTTCAAAATTAAACAAAAGGAAAAAAAAACAAACCAAAACTAAAAAACAAGGAAAGAGAATGAATTCTATAATAAAAGTATAGAAGAGAAGTAGACTGGAATAATATACCTTTCCAATTTTCCTATGATCCCGGTTTTTGGCTTCTTCCTGGATTTTTTCCCATTCCTTCATCATTTTGTTATCAGGAAAGGATATTCCATATATTCTCTGCAGAGTTTCCATGTCAGATTTTCCTTCCCAATAAGTAGAGGAACTCTGATACACAAAACCCATACTTTAAGACAATATTACATAATATCAGGGAAAGAGAGATAAACACTAACCCATTCAAACATTATTATATTTTTCCTTAAGAATTATATGCAGTCCTTCAGCAGTTGTTTATAATACAAAGAGACTTGTAGGGCCTTTTAGTCAGCATACTAATACAGAAGACAAACAAAAGTGACAGGTCAAGTCATGTTTTTATTCTGCTTAGGTACCTCATTTTAACTCATGTCATGGCAAATTTTTTTATTTCATGTTATAGCTTCTAAAAAGGCAGCACTTGTTTACACTGAAAACATAATGCAGCAGGGAAACATAAACGGCAAAGCAAACTTAACTCTCACAGTTACATCCCAGCAGTTTTGACCCTCTACCAACTCAATCCGTGGAATTCAAGAGCTCCATTCAGTTAGGAAGCCAGCAAAAGCCACAATGATGAATGTCCCAAAGAGCTCAGTCTAATAAGGTTACCAAAATTAGCATCTGTGAGTAACTTAAAACTACACCATAAATTTAGAGGCCTCTGAAAACACAGCCTCTGGCTTTCCTGGAAGCAATGCCATTTTTTAACAGCAGCATTTGCAGACCTGCCAGGGTCTACTTTGTCTCCTGTACCTGAAAGATACCATCTGACAAGGTCAAAATACTGTTTTCTGACCCAATGAGTATCTTGGATGCTCATTTACTGCAGAACAGAGCATGCACAGCCCCCTGCACTCAGATGTGACAGCTGGTACAGACTAAGCAGGACACTTGTCCTGTGCAGTGCAGTGCTGGCTGCAGATAGCGGCACAGTGCTGCCACAGGAGCTTAGGCACTGCACTTCTCTCCTGTGCGTGGCAGAACTGGCTCCACAGCTGATCTGGGTGCTGCTAGCTAGAGTATTTTTGCAGTGCTCCTCATCAGTCTAAACATGCAGGTTACTACACTAATACTCTGATAAAAAACCATGCTGGTACATTACACTGATGTACTATTGTCTTAGCCAAGAATCAGTAAACCTCAGAAGCACATCAATGATCAAAGTCAGTAGTTCTACTTGTACAATGAGAGCTGGGAAAGAAATGAAGAACTATTGTACAGTAAGCAAAGAAAACAATATAAATAACCAATACTAGCATAATCAGCTCAGGAGAAATAAATACATAAATAAATCAACGGATATAATTTATTTCAGTTTTAATGTACAGTTAATTTAAACTTACCTTAATTATTTTAAGGGCCTTAATTTTTCCAGTGTGTCTCACATGTGGACCCCTGCAGAGATCAATCAATGGACCACATCTGTATGCCAAAAGAAAAAGAGTGTTCATTTCCAAACAATCCAACATTTTTCAATACAGTCACTAATAGCACACAAGTTCATGCTTGACACATACAAACATGCCAGTAAATACAAATAAGCAGCATGAAGCAAATTCAGTGCACCTTGAACGTAATTATGCCTTCTACCTGAAGTGGAATATTCACTCAATAAATGCTCAGCACACTAGAACCATTATTAAGAGCATCATAACACATTTGCCAATTCATAGAGTTCCACATGTGAACTTTGTTCAAGTTGGCCAGGAAATTTCAAACTATGCACATCAGACAGAAAAATGGTTTTGCCATTTTCCAATGAACTAACAAGCAACTGAATGAGCAGGTTCCTAACCCCACACTGAGCTAGAGGTAGCTTTATCCATTATGCAACAAGCCAATGTCAGGGTGGCAACTTATTTTAATCAGTCTACTGAACCAGAGGGAATGAATAAAGACTGAATTTGACATTTGTCCACAGATTGAGACCTAATCTGTGCAGCAAAGAAAATCTCTCACTTTACCTAAGTAGCAATATTAATTACAATCTTAAGTGCCAATCACACAAGAATTCAGAACTTAGAATAAAAAAAAAAAAACAAAAAACCAACTAATTACTCCCCTCTCAATTTAAATTAATTAGCTATAAAAATACTTTATAATACCTTTCAAGCCTATTTCTTTACCTGTATATTGTAGTAGTTGGTGTCTTCACTTTCTCATTAAGGATACGACACTTAAACTTGTTATACTGTGTGTGGAAACACGAAAAGAAACATTAATAAAATGGGTAACAAAATTCTCTTTTAAAATTACTATTAATAATACAAGTGCACCAGTGAAAGACATTCCTAACCAAAAAAAATTTCTAAAAAAAATCACATGATCACGTGTATTTCTGCAAGTGTTCAACATCCTTTCAGAAGACTTGCAAAAGCAGAGGGAAAGAGACAGAAACCTAAACTCCCCTGAGGGTGTGTTGACAATTGTGATAACCACCTGAACACCTCAAAGTACTTATGAAAGGCAATCACACAGCACAGTGAGACCAGAAATATTCACCAAATAAATCAGGACTATAGCAAAAGTTGTATCTCCACAAGTGAGCCAGAAGAAATGTACACCTTTTGTTTACTCATTTGTCATTTCATTGAGCTTGAGGTCTTGAAGTGTGTTTTTGCGGAATACAAATTTGTTTTTATAAGTGCCTGAAAACATCCTGAACACTTGAGAGGCAGCTGGAGAGGGGGAAAAGGGAGGAAAGGAGGAGGGGGGAAAGGATGGTATTGTTTTTCTTTGTTTTACTAGACAGGTTCTATTCTGATGAGTCAGTCACATGCAATATTTCATAAAAGTTACATTCTAAAAGATCATTGTACCAAATCCACAGCTACTCTAAAGATTTACCTTAAACATGTCTAAGAGGATCTCCTTTTTGACTTCCAGCCTTTCAAAAGCCTGTTTCTCTTTTATTATATTTTTACAACGGTTCTCTAGTAGTGGGAATTCATTACTAGACACACTTCTAAATAAAAAGACACAGGCAAAAGAAATATAAATTAATTATTTTGATACTCCCATTTTTTCAAGTGACCAGTTTCTAATGGTCTAATTTGATCAACAGCCAATGTGTTGTTGTGATTTGTCACAGTATTTTCTTAGTTACTTACAATCAGCTGTATTTTCAGACACTAAACTGAGAAACAGAGAGAGTACCACCCTGAAAAAACCCACTGCAATCATTCCCAGAACAGTCTTTGACCTCATTAAATGCCTGGAAGACCTACAGCTCAAAATATACATATGATTTAAGAAAATAAACAAACCAAGGGGTAAAAAGGCTCAACCCAGGCACAAGAGCCAGTTTATCAGCTCATGCAGGTTCAGTATACTCTCTGACTACAGAAAGATAAACAAGGCAAAAACAGAATCATAAAGCTATGCACAAGGATTAGAACAGTAGTAAATATCTATACAAGTTACATGCATCTGTGCCCTTTCTACAAGTGACCACAGCACCTGGAAACTAAACTTGCATGATTCCTCAGGGAAACCACCCCCTTTGCCTCACAGGAACTTCACAAAGTTTAACTCAAACACCCTACATTTTTTCCACAGAACATTGAATGGCTTCAAGTCTTACAGAGCAGGTATCTGAACACTGCTCCTGAACTTAAATATATACACACACTCAATTTAACAGTATACACAGAAGACTGTTTCAAATCATATTAGAGACACAAGCTTACTTTTAACATAAAAAACCAGAACAATTCTAGTACTGAGCTTTAATATAGAGTATTAAAGTTCTAAGACACTGTAATTTTACCTATCTTCAATATACATGTCATAATGAAATCCATTCTCAATTGGTGGTCCATAGCATAAGCAGCCCCCAAAATATCCTTCCATGGCCTCTCCAAGAATGTGAGCACTTGAATGCCAATAAACCTGTAAATGAAGTCAGGTGAGAATACCATGAGGTCTGTGGCATTGTGTAACTAAAAAGAAAAACAAACCAGAGATATATATGCAGACAGGAAACAGACTGTAACCAATGTTGAAATTTTGAGAGAAGGAAAACAATTTTATCTCCTCATCTTGAAGGACTCTAAAAGATTAATATAATGGCATATGTAGCAATAAAGGCCCACCATGCTTCAGTCTGAAAGATGACGACTATATCGCTGCACAATTCTTTCAACTTAGTTCTTACTGTACCTTGTTCATATAGAAGTCAATTTCAGCCAAAGTCTATGCACCACTAGTCATATCTAAAGCAATGGAGCCAATTAAGCTTCCATTATTCACATTCAGTACATTTATTAATGGGTCTGTAAACTACATTACCTGAAATGTCAGAAGAGGAAAGCCAACAACACAGTAAATCAATACCAGTGTTATGGTCTAAGTTCTTATTAATTCAGATGACTTCAGTGCTACTGCTACAACATAAAGCCTTTATAGGCTCCTGAAATGCCTCCAACAAGCTTAATCACATGACTAATTCTTTGACAAAACTGAAGTCTAATTCTAGCACAAAAAGATAACATAAGCTTCAGACTGAATACCATTAAAGAAAAATCCTGGTTATATTTCTAAGTGTCTATAATAGACCAAGAGATGCCTACTAAAGGATCTAATAAACAGTGCCAGTACAAGGAGGTGTAGATTTTATTTATGACTCAAGCCTAAAACAGGACAATTTTCAGAAAATGGTTAAGACTGCCTAATTTTGCTTTCACTGTCTGATCTTCCACTACACTGAGTCAAACCACAGACTATTTCAAGTTTGCATACAAATCAAGACATTTTGTATGAACTAATCTAAGAAATAACTTGCTCATGTAAAAGAGAAGAATGCAAAGAACACTTTGATTTTATTCTCTCAGACTACAGGCACTTAGTATCTAATCTTCTTCATTGAGTCATACGAAATACATTACTTGAATAGCTTTGTTGATGTTTTTTTAATTCAAGATTTTAAAAGCTGAATGCTGCCATCAATTTTATGTCATTAGTTTCTTTAATCAAGCAGAAAGCAGACTCACAGCTTTGGCTTCATCATTATCAAAGGTGAGCAGCTCTAGAGTACAATCCCCCTCCAGTGGACGGTCCAGGTCCCAGAGTTCACCATTCACTTTGGCTATGACTGCATTAGAAGCCAACGCCTGACTAAAGAAACAGAAAAGATGACAAAGAGACAAGAATATTTAGGTTCAGATTTGTATAAGTTTTTAGGTTTCTAAACCCCATGAGACCACACACACATCTTGTAGCACCCGAAGACTTTAAACTTTTGTTTCTGGGCTCTTCTTAAACATTTGGCCACTTTTAAGGTGTAGAACCTTAAGGTCTTGGGAAGTTTCATTCAACAGTTTTCAGTGCTGGGGATCTGGAGGAAAGAGTGCTCCTTACAACAGGTTCTACAGTATCTGCTAACTCACAAAACTTCAGACCTCTCTTAATTCCTAGCAGTCTCACAGCTTTATTAATTGGAAGCAGGCATTATGATCCCAGCACAGAACCTCAAGCATCACTCAGAACAGTAACTTTAACCTGCTGTTTCTTCTACATTAAGCTAAAATTTCAACACTTTCCAAGTAAACCAGTTTAAGGGAGCCACTGACCATGACACATATTTTATGCAACAAGGTAAGAGACAAATGACAGTAACAGCTTTATCACTACAGAAGTACAACTCCTTGAATCTGCAGGTTACCTAATTCCTACAGCTAATTGGTATGGAGTGGTTCTCCAAGATTCCCCTTCAACCGTCCCTCCATCTGTCAGAGTAATTTTGATAGACTTGCTCTGGTAGGCTGCTCTGTAAGCTAGCAAAGCATCATGTTCTTTCTTCAGTGCTTCATAAAGCTTCAGTCTGTCTTCTATGAAGCTTGGTGCACACTGGAGCTGTAACAAATAAATTAGGTCATACACACATGTATTTGTGAGACAAAGAGAATAAAACAATTCACAGCGTTGGTGCATCCCCAAAGGTTCCAACTTGGATGAGATTTCACTGCACTAGAATTTATACTGAAACTAGTAATGCATTTATAAATAATTATATACAGGATGGTCCTATCCAACTTGCTGACTATTTTATAGTGGTTTTCCAACTTTCCACACACTTTCACCAATCTGGTCCTAAATAGTTGTGTGAGTTGGACCTCAGAAAGCAGCCTATATTCCTGCCCCAAAATTTGCATTTGTCCAATGTCCTGGAGAAATTTGGATCACTCCAACAAGCGCTCACTTCTGCCACTACATTCAAAGCATCAGCTTCAAACCAGATCATGCACATGAAGTTTCCTGCATTTTAGTTTAAGGTGAGTTATTAAGCTCTACTGTACTGCAGCAGTGCTGCCAACATCCTTTCAGCCATCATGAATGCTGTTTAACCGCCTGTGAACCACCACTCTCCTTAGGCACCACAGAATCATGACCTTTATTTTCCAATAACCCAAATCCTATTGTTACATAAAAGCTAGAGATCTATGAATGTATCAAGAACCCTACTAACGCAGGATGAAGCTCTTAAATAATATGGTTTTTTTCCTCTGTGCTATAGCAAGCCTTCTTTCCAAAAGCTGGGATTTCAAAATATAGCAAAGTATTTCAGATTTGAGCACCTTTTCTGAACCGGGCCAAAACCAACTCCTCTTACTATGTGGCATTAAAGAACCACTTACATCATTCTGGTGTTGGTTCACAGCTTCATTTTCTGTTTTCTTTTCCGCTTTAATATGATTCACTGCATCAGTTGGGCTTGCACTGGAGACTTTCTGAAAACAGTGATAGTATAGTAACAAAGTATATCCCTACCATACATTTAAGATTTTTCCAGCAATCATTAAAACAAACCAAACCAGTATAATATTGGGCTAAAAAGGCAATTACAGGGAATAAGGCATGTCCTTAGTACAGACTTCTCACAGCATATCTAAACTGCATCCTTTGGATGTTCTGCAGACACAAGCAAAGACCTCTCAACACAATTTCCCAAATTTTACTACTACAACTTGTACCAGCAAAATCTCCCTAACGAGGCCGCAGGAGATCAAAGCGGAGCAGTGAGTAAGAGCAACTTTCAGTCGCATGGTACCTCGAACAGGTTGCCCAGAGAAGCTGTGGATGCCCCATCCCTGGCAGTGTTCGAGGGATGGGGCTCTGATCAATCCGGTCCAATGGAAGATGTCCCTGCCCATGACAAGGAGGTAGGAACGAGATATTTTTAGGGTCCTTCCCAACCTAACCGCTTCCATGATTCTATGAACACGCCTCCTCGGCGCAAAGGAGAGACCATTGCCCAGTGCTGCGGGCGGACACCGCGACAGCCTTTAGCCCCGGGGACTGGGCACAGCGGCTCGGCCCCTGCCCCGTCCCTTCCCGCCCGGAGTCACCGTCCCGTCCCCGCTCCGAGCGGCCCCGGCGCTACCTCTCCGCCGGCCGGGGGCTGCGCCGGCGCCGCCCGGCCCAGCTCAGCCG
>VZRL01003889.1:887791-922085 GCA_013397895.1 Origma solitaria | reverse complement strand
CGCTGCCGCCGGACCCGCCCGGGCGCGGCGGCTCCGGGGCCGTGCGAGGCGGTCCTCTTCTCATCGCTGCCGCTGTTAATGGAGCATAAGGCTCGCTGTAGCCCTCACTGCCGTGCTTGTAATGAATTAACGCACCCGCTCGCCTGGCTCCCACACCGGTGAGCAATGGGGAAAGGTCGATACCCACGGAATCAATTAGGTTGGAAAGGACCTCTGAGATCATCGAGTCCAACCCATGACCGAAGACCACCGTGTCAACCGGACCATGGCACCACATGGTGCCACATCCAGTCTTTCCTTGAACGCATTATTAAACAATGTCAGTGTCAAAAAGGGTGGGTCAGGTTGCATCCTCATTTGACTTCAAAGTCAAATAAACACTGCCTGAGTTTATTTGTAGTGGATACTTCCTGGCTGACACCATTTCTTATAGAATTAGGTTGATTGAAACTCTTCAGCATCTTAGCACAAATCGCAGAACTTGGTACCCAGGTAAGTAATTTGAAGAGTTTTGAGTTGCCAGGTGTTAGAACTCAGAGCTTGGGAGGGTTGTACAACTCGTTTTGCACAGCCCAACTGTCTGCACGGCATCATTTACAGGTCATTGCAGTTAAATACCTCAGTTCCTTGACCCTGGGAAAAGAATAGTTCTCCATCACAAATCTTTTATTCCCACCATACATTTCCATGTATCCTTTTGTCTCAAATACTTCTTTGGCACCTTCAGTTTATTTTATAAGAACGTATTTGAGATTCTAAAGATATATCCTTTTACCAATAAAAATAATGGGGACATTTCTGACTCAAAACATTGTGCTCCCTTAGAAGAAATTATTCAGTATATCAAGTCCAAAGACACTCCTATAGTGTATACTCACAAATTTTGGGTTAATACACCTCAGCAAACTGATACCTATGCACTTTTTAAATTTGCACCAATTCTTCCTTCCTTTTCTGAAGAGATGGAACTTGCCAACACCTACGTCCATCCCTCACTATAGCAAGGCCATGTATCTTTGAGGTTGGATTGGCATGCATAAAAACAGGACATAATCTATAGCTTCCTTTAGAAAACCATTATTAATTTGATAGGTTACCTGCTCTTTTAATTTCTAAATTCACCACTGTGCAGAATTAATTACTCTGCTTAGGATTCTGATGACAACCAGGGTTATCAGCACAATAAAATAAACAGATTTGGTTTTTTTCATTAAACTCTAATAAATGTATTCAGGTTACATCCCCTGTAACCCATCTTTGGGTACTGTCTTATGAACCCAAAACATGTAACTTTGGGCTTGCTCTACAATTTAGCCAAGTAATGGAAAAACTTACCATCAGAAGTTGTGGAGGCTGAGATGGCTGATCCATAGGATGCTGTCTAACATATGTGGAGTACCAGGTTTTATCAGGATCTTTTACCTGCTGAAATAAAATGGTGTTAATATTAGTAGAACTACTGAGACAGAAACAATTTGGAGAGAGAAAAAAGTACTACCTCTATGGGCGTTCAAAAATCAGAGGGAATTTTAAGCATTCAAGAGCCCTTGCTACCTAGAAGATGTGCCAGATAGGTTGGCCACTTTGGTTGGCACCCTCTGCGGGTGCCCCTGGTTTAGCTGTACTACCTGGCTCATGGTTAGGATGGCTCATGGTTAGGATTGCAGTTGCTTTGCACTATCTCTCTTCCCCCCAGAGGGTCATCTCTGGTGTGTGATGTCGTGCAGAGCACAGGGAGCTCCACCTGAGACTATCACAGAGGAGTGAGAGTCTCACTTCTATGGCCAATAAACTATAACATTAAAAAGTAAACTGGGACCATAAATGTTGCTTCAGATAACACATAATTCCACTGGTCCTTGCTCCAGATGATGTCTCATAGAGGCTTGTTGTATCTGCAAACAACCACAAGGTGACAGGCAATGCTGCCAAACAATTCTGTGAAGCCTCACTGGCTAATTGGATGCTCATATACACAATAAAATTCCTGAATTATGATATAGTCAGTGGTCAACTTTAATGTTGACTGATGAATGTTGACTGATGAATACTTGAAATTTCAGAAACAGAAAAAGCCTGACAGGAGGATACAGGGGTTGCATCTTAAGATCACAAAGATAGAAAATATTCTAAAAGTTATTTGACTAAAAGCTTGGCAAAATATTTTTGTTTGCACCACAACAGATAAATTGCCCTTTAGAAAAGTGCAGGTAAGGCCACAGAATGAAGGCCGTGGATGCACTATCAGTTGGAAGTAATGGAAATAGAAAAAATAGACTAAGAAGCAGGAGGAGGAGGAGGCAGGAAGTATTCATAGCTTTTCTATACAGGGAATTTATGTTGACAGAAAGTATGAAAACAAGACCGAGAAGTCCACGTACTAAGGAGCATTTGCATAAGGGAGGTTATGTAATGTGTGATCCCCAATGAATGATTATCAGTGGCAGAACACCTCCACTGGGATTGCAGTAATCTCCTCTGTTAAACTTGGCTCAGGAAAGGGACGCTACGTGGTTTATTTTGCTTGGAAATGGCATAAAAATCTAAACATGCAGAAGTGTTGCTATTCTTAACAGTTATGTATTTACCTTCACAAAAAAAATCTTATTCTGTAACCTTTTTTTTTTTTTTAACCTTCTGCATATAGGTTTACAAAATATGTATAGAAACATGCTTTCTAAATTTGTAATTCCACTGCATATTAAAGCTAATATTTTATGGAAGAACAAGAAGTGGACGGCATTTGTACTGTGCTTTGGGTATGGCCCCTGAGGAATACAAAATTAAAGTGTACAAAGGATGCTTTATTTTATGTCCTGTACGAGCTTGTACAGATTATTTCAGTTTGATCAGCTGTCTTCTAGAATGAATTATTTTTTGCAAAGGGATATCTTTGAAGATCAATTACAGAATTAAAAAGTAACAGTAACTAAGCAATTCTCAGTCTCATCATTACGGTTCAGAAGCTGTTAACAGTTGTAAAGGGCTAATTAGTGTAATGTAATCCTCTTAGGAGGCTGCAGGCATTGAGCTAGATTTCTTTATAATTTGTATGTAGGCCTTCTTTATTCCGTTGGAATTACAATAATTACAGACAGCAGTATGTATTTGCATTCTAGCCATCTACATTATGTTTATTTTGCATACTGAATACTGCACAATAAATGCAGAAGTAGAATTTTCTATTTTATATTTAAATATCAAAATGTTTGGAAGAACAGCCAAATCTTGGTTTTATAACTGTGCAAAATCTACCAAAAGAGAAAATGAAAACAGGAATAAGTGGCTTTCTGAAATCCCAAGCAATCAGAGAGAGAAAATACTGGAAGAGCTGGATGTGAACAAAGTGCTGTCATATTTGGTTTACAAGAGAGTCTTTTCCTTGGAGGAATACAAAGACATTTGGTCCCAGGAGAGCTACAAGAAGAGAACTGAATATTTTCTAGATAAACTCTCTTTAAAAGGCCCAGGTGCTTTCTCTGCCTTTTGTTCCATTTTGGAGGAGGTCTCTCCTAACTTGCTGACATGCTTTCTCCTTGGCTATGAAGGTAAGGTCACTGTCTGCTCTGAAATGCTTAAGTGTATATTGGTAATGTCTCGGAATCCTTTGACACTAATAGTTATTTGCTATAATTAGTGTTTACTTTCTCTCTTGCACTAAACCAGAGATAGTATTTGCTGCCTTTATGGTTATTTATTATAAAAGAGGAAATAATCAGAAGAAAAAAATATGAAATATATTTTATTGTTATGCTTAGAATATTTAAACTGATAAAATGCTGAACATTCAAATTACTGCTACTAATAAACAAAAGTCAGGATATGGGAAAGGATTTCTAAGTATTACTGATAACGCTTAGATAAGAAATGTAACACTGATCGTTTACTTTCCTTCCCCTTTCTGAAATATTTAAGAAGAGATTAAAAAGTTCCGTAGGCATAGTGCCCAAGTAAGTGATCCCTTTCACATTTTTCTTGTAAGTCAGATTATTTATTGTATCTATCTGTAAGCAACTGGGTGGAAAAGGATTGTATTACTAAATATCAACATTACATCTGAAGTTAATCAAAATGTTATGTGGACATCAGGCACTATCCGTAGTTATTTACGGAATGATTTTTTGCTAGATATTAGCGAAGATAATGCGGGGAAATGTGTAGAGTGTTTACAATTATATCTTAGTGACCTATTTTTATTTTCTGTGTCTGTTATATTCTACATTTCAGTCTATCAAGTCAGCTAGAGTTTTTCTCAGCAATGACTGCAGGGTTGTGCTCAAAGGTTATATACAAAATGTCCTTTTAGAATTTAATTAAAATAGTCACATCTTTCAGCGATCCATTCAGTACCAGGTTTAAACACCTTAATATTTCAATTATTTATAAATAAAAAGTACGTCTGAGTCCTGTAAAAATATTAATAAACTAAACATGAAAAATTGAAATCTAAACCATTTTGACCTTTAAACTAGCTGTAGATTGTGTCCTCTCTTGACAACCTGATTACTTTTTAAATTGACAGAGTTCTAATTACATGAGAAGGCAACAGACATTTTACCCTAATTTAATTACGAAAAGATGCCCATTTAATGTAACTTTTCAAGATCAATTTATAGCAAGGTTCTATGGCAGTAATGAGAAAATCAAAGGAGGTTTACAAACATTGTTTGGGATTTTAATACATGTACAATGTACTTCACAGACAACCATGTTATAAAAAGGCTACCTAGGGCTTCTTTATGCTATATATATATATATTTTTAAAGCATATAAATATAAATACAATGGATTACAAATACATTATAAAGCCAGGTCTTTCGGAATACACTCTTTGGAATGAAGTTTGGGCTTCCTCTGAATTAACTGAAGAGACAGAGCAGGGAGATTTTTATTCTATGCCACCTAAACAGATCGTGCAGGGGCCTGTCACAGAACAGATTTAAACCTTGCAGTGGGTACAAGGTTTGGGGGGTAGCAATGTTCTAAAGGGGGATGGCCTCAGCAGTTGGGTGCAAGTCAAGGACTCTGTTTCCCTGACAACATCACAGGAGATACAGAGAAAAAGGAGAAAGCCAATGCCGCACATTTCCAAAAGAGTAAAGGATACTGTTGGAACAGCGTCCCCAATCCATTCTGTCTGTCTGTGCCTTGTGTAGGCAGAAAAACGCCTCAGGCTGCCTTAGCTCAGCCGCTGTTACACTCTTTCCTCCTTCCCCTCCCCCACTAGCGCTTATCAAATGTGCAAAGCTAGTTTTAGAATCTGTTTTTGCTAGTAATAATTGACTGGATAGCAGGCAAAGAAAAACACATGCTATATATTCACATTAATTCATGCAAATAATCTGTTTAAATTCATGCATGCATATGTTGCAGATTCAATTAAAATACATTATGAGTTATGGCATTATGGATTTCTATAGATTGATTTTAATAAACCATGTTACAAGGTGCACAGAAAGATCTGATGAAAAAGAACATTGTTCATTATTTCCATTAAAATAATTTTCTTCTCCACCCTCGGAAAGCTGACTGATAGGGCAAAGGAATCAAATGGAAGGAATGCAGTCTAGATGCATGATGAGAAGCTGCCATGCCTGTGCTATGTGGCATCAACACCCCAGCTACCAGAGCAGTTGTGTGCCATCGTGCTCACTCTACTTGTTAAAGACACTCTTTATGGCAGGCTGACTGAGCACACAGAATGGAATCAATCCCTGTTATTGATCAGCTGCATGTACAGTGGGGGCCAATTTCTGTTCTCTGGACCTGCCCCTGTTGGCAGATACGGTTATTTTAATGTTTCCATTGTCTGCATGCCCTACAGAAAGAACCATTTGTCAGGTGCTGGAAATGTGGCATGATTCCAAGCGGTCACTCAGGCTCTGGACTAATGTAGCTCACTGCAAAAACTGTGAGCTGTGCTAGTGAAATGTGGCCACTGAAGGATGTGCTATTGCTTGCACATAATTGTTTTAACACCACTTTGAACTCTTTGATCTCATTATTTTGAAGAATTACACTCACAGTAACTTAAGGGGTATTACAGCACCACTGATGCCTCAAGACTAGTGACTCGATTCCTCTACTTACAATTCTCATTCTAGTATAAAACAAGGCCCCTAGTGATTTCATGGGTAGAAACAGTTGGTTACTATTTGCCCATATAATACAATAAAAAGTCAGTTTTTCATTGGCCAGACAGAATTTGATATGCAGTAAGAATTTTAGGTTATTTCCAAATTTCTATAAATTGTCTGAGCTGTACACCTCAGGTCTATTGGAAATATGAACAGGGAAACAATTTTATGTATAAAAGGTCAAAAGAGACTGTATTTACCTAAACTAGCCCCTTATCCAAATGTAACATCCCTGACAGAATTACGTCAAATTGTAGATGTTATTTTGAATTATGCATCAGCTATTAGAAAAATTTCTTTATTGTTATCCAGACCGCATGCATTTGCCAGCGCTATCAGAGCAGACAAAAGTGAGAGCTGTAGCAGAGATGGAGCTTCACGAAACCTGTCAGATGAGCGACCAAGAAGGAAGCCTTTCTGCTGAGGAGCAACTGAACCAGTCGTTCAACAAATACAGGTTAAAATTATCACTATCATGATGTCTTTAATAATCACATTTCCCATGACTTAGTTTCTATATGAGTGAAGTACCACTGAAGCTTTCAAGGCTTCAATTGCATTTGATTTTACTTGGCACTTGTAAAGAACAATTCTGCTCTGTATAATGAAAATCTTTTGATGTTGATTTTTTGATGCTGATGAATGCTGGGGATCAACTCTGGTCTTTACTACAGGTATTCAGTAGTAATGTGATGTATTGATGACACTGCTACTTTTCAGTGTTCAAGGGCTAACTACATATGTAGAAGTACATTTTACTCATATATTTTCTTGGAGTGTTACGGACAGCAAAAGTTAATATCACAGTTTCTGTTATTTTTATTTACTTTCGAGGAATAGAAACTGAGGAAGACCTATGGAAGAACAGCGTGTAGCCTGATACATGCTGGGGTACTGGGTTAAAGTCCCTGCTTCAGAGAGTTGAACATAAAAAGAGGAGAAATAAAACCTTGGAAAATCGTAAAATGCTTCATTTTATGTAGTTAGTATTCAGTTCCAGCATTTGCAGTTGTGTGTTTGGAGTTATGCTTTGCCTGATTCAATAAGGAATCTAGCTGAGAATGGACTGCAGCTCACAATAGCTCATTAGCTGTTAAATACTGTAGGTAATTTGCACATGTCCAACTAAGACAGAAACATTCTGAGAAAAGTCTTGAAAAGTAGTTAAAAGCTGTCCTGTTTTGATGTGTCAGTAGCATATAAAGAGTAAATTGTGAAGCCTTTAATACCTTTGCATGCCTAGGCTAGCTTTGTTAAGTTTCAGCTCGTAACTGGATTACACTAGCTTTAAGAAATGTAGTAAAACTCAATGATTGTGAAATGATTGTGAAAAAACTGTGGTTATACGAGGTTAAGTTCATCCTGAGTAGCAGTGAAACATGAAATAGAGAATGAACACACTTGATACAATACACTATGGGCCCAAATTGTACTGTGTGGGCTGCTCTACACCCACAACTAAGGAAGTCCCAGTCAGAACTCATTTCTCCATAGACATTCACAGGAGCTCCAGGAGACCTGGAGTCATTCAAAACCTGAATATGTGCCCTTTGGACTTTAAAAGATTCATTTTGTAGCACTGGTCCTCTAACTTCTCAAAGCAACTTACAAAACGAAACCAATTAAGAAGTGCCTGCAGCTAAATAATCACATTAGGGAAGTAATAGACAAATAGGAAAGCTTTCCTGAAGTCAGCCCAGGATGGAAATACTTGATAGCCCAAAAAACCCCAACCAGATATAAAAAATGCCAGTGCTAGTATTTGCAGAGCCAGGTAGCCTCACTGTAAGATTGTTATATACATTCCACCTTATAAGAAGCATATGGCGCATCAGTTCTGCATATACCCTTGAAGAATAAAAAGACCAATGCTGGGGCTGTGCTTGCTCTGTGATGTATCAGCGTTAGGTGCGGAAGTTGATGTAGCCCCAGAACTCACACAGCAAGAAGGGAATAGTCCCCTGTACTGGAAACAGAGAACTCAATGAAAAGCCAAAACCTGTGTGCAATAGCACACAATTGACTCCAACACCAGTTCCCTGGAAAAAGCCATACCTGGACACCAGGTTAAAAAAGCATCGGTCTTTCCACCCCTTCTGTTCTATGCTGACACTCATCTTCTCCATCCAAGAGAAAAATTTGTTATATAACTGTTCTATGTCAGTTTTTTCTTAAGTGCCATACCTGGAGTCAAACACCATCAACAAGGGTTTTGTGGAGACGAGAGTATCAAGTGCTTGTAACAATTTGTGAAAAAGATGACCTTGCTTTTGAAGACAACAAGAAAACTGGCAGTAAAGCAAATATCTTGCATATATTGTGCAGAAAATCACACATTATAAACCAGAGGCACAGGGTCCCTATCAACAAGGCAACCTGTCAGAGACAGAAAGTACCGCCCATAAACAAAACGGTGCATGACTACAGGGGGCATAAAGACAACTAGAAATATGTAGCAGTAATTAGAAAAGATAAGTAATAAACAGAAAATGGAAAATAGCTTCACAATAACTTTCCTCAATATTTGTAGATATTCTCAGTCCTTTGCTTTTTTCCCCAATGATAAAAAATGTCAGACACACAGGCACTCTAAGAACAAAAAATTCCTATCTCTGTAGTAAATAGCAAAGTTCCAGATGATGTTTGTGAGAGCATCATGCTGAGCTGGAGAATTTTGACAATACAGATAATAATAGAGGTTCCACAATTACATAGCAATTGCAAAGCTATGTTTTTATATCTATGTTTAGACCAGTATCAAAATCTTATCAGCGAAGAATAGATGGTCTAGGAAGAGGAAATCCCTCAGTTCTAAACAATAGGGTGACCCTGTTAGTTAAGAATCAACCAACTATAGCCATTACATTATCAGTCAGTAAAGCAATTTGGGCAAAAAGAAAATAAAACTAAAGATGCAAAAGGTGTGCAGAATTTTTCAATTAAAACCATTTCTAACTTACATACTAAAAATGTGTTGTATAACGCAAGTGAAATTGAGTACATTTGAGGTCTGCCTATTGTGATTTGATCTATGAATTCTCAGGGCAAGCAGCTTATCTACAAATACCCTCACAAAAATTCCAGACAGAAGTACCATATCACATGACTTCTGCAAGTCAATGCTAAGGATATGTTCTTGGTCTGGTTTTGGGCCAGAAAACATTGTCCCTGGTTCTGTTTATTATCCTCTCCGTACCTTCTTTCCCAGAATATCCTCTCCAAAACAGGACAATCTCTATTAGACCAGTGGATGGAATTACTGGTTGGGTCAGTAATTGCCTGAATATGACCTCAAATTAGTACTGCTTTCAACATACTTTTGGCGCGGGGTTGTTGTTGTTGCTGTTGTTCTCTTTTGGGGTTTTCAGTTTGTTTGTTGTTTTTTTTTTTCTATTTTATCTCTCAAGTATCACTGGACATTTGATGCTGGTCCTATGAAAATCATGTAGATAACATAAAGAAAATAGTTAATTATTTTCTTCAGACTTTCTGTTTTCTCCTCCAACAACAACTTTTTTATTCTGCTACTCATTGAGAACTAAAATGCCGAAGCAGGCGACTCTTAGTAGCCTTAGTAGTACATATATGTGTTACTTTCCCATGTATTAAGAAACAATTGTGCCACGGTGGCTGTCAAATAAATTAACAGAATAAGTAATATCCAAACTGTGAAAATCAGATACTATTTTTGTAGTTGTTATAAAACAAGCCATCTATTTTCACGCTGTGAGCAACAAGAGATTTTTGCATGCAGCTTTTCCATTTTCATGTAAATGGATTATGATTGTGTGATACATGTTTTATAATGCATGTAATTAATTCATATTTGAAGTCTGATTTATGGATTTCCCACTTATGTTAAAATTTTAGAAAGGTTCAGTTCCATCGTAGAATAAGCTTTTCTGAATCTACTGGAATTGTATTTTACAGCTGTTAAACAAGTGGATTTTCAACATTAGCTCGGTTAGAACATGGTGCTGATAACCCAACCAAGGTTGTGTGTTCAATCCCATATGTGACTGCCTTAAGTCACTTAAGAGTTGGACTTGATGATCCTTGTGTGTCCCTTTCAACTCAGAATATTATGTGATATGAGATTTGAAATGTAATATTTTGCACGGGGAAAGAAAGCTTAAGAGTGGCAAAACTTCACTGCTAATTCTAAGTTCTACTGTAAAGGTGACAGTCTCTGCTTTGCTTTAAATAACAAAAAATAATTTGTACAAATCATGTAAGCAGCATCTATTGAAAAAGAAGTTAAGCCACAGCACCAGATTTTTATGATATATTTGGACAGCCATATGTTGGCATCTGACACCTCTAAACATCATTACTAACTTAGATAGTAAAGTGTTTATGTCAATTTTTGCATGTGTTTTGTGTTCCTTCATAATAATAATAATAATAATAATAAGCATCAACAAATGCAGCATTTGGCTGTTAATACTGAACACAAGTACTTGTCTCCAATAAAGCCCTCTTCAACGGGGCCACTAGATGGTACTGCACCACAGTACAATTCCTTGGCTGCCTATTTGAAATTATAACTGTGAATGATTATTCAGAGTTGTAACAATAGCATAATGACTTGTTTGCCCACTTTTCCTAGACACAATACACACACACAGACAGATACAGATGATACATATTGGACGTTTAGAAGCATTTCTTGGTTTGATTTGCCAATATCACTAATGACTCTATGTTTCTTTCTGACCCATAGAAATGTAAGTTTGATGTTTCAAAGGCATAGTGGCAAATACTTCCTTTCCTTCACTGAATGTGGCAAACAAAATTCAGTCTGTGCTCCTGAGAGGAAAAAATTGCACCCAAACACAAAACAGTGAAGAGTACGAGCCCAAATTCAGAGATACGATAATTTTCACACTTCAGGAATTTGGAATTCCTTGCTGACTTAGAAACCTTCATACCTACTTTCCATATGCAAACAGCAAAATTAAGTGCACTGTAGTGGTAAATCAAGCCCGTGCAGTTTGATCTATTCAAACATTTAGGTTCTATTTATTTGGCTATACTCACTCACTTCCAACAGATTCCAGATGTATATGATTCCTTTTTTTGCGTATGAAAACATATTTCCACAGACTTTTTACTCATCTTCTACAGTTTCCCTACTGAACTACTGTATTGTGTCCCGGGTCCTGGGTCACAAGGTTGTGTGCTGCTAAACTTCCCTTGCTCTAAAACACTTTTTCTATGCCCCAATGCATTCCTTTAGCAAAGGCTATTAATGTCCTACTTTCTGTGAGAAGTTAGACTTCCGAAGTTCATTCTTTCTTACATGTGTCTGATCACATGAAAGGGGATGTGTAATAAGGGGGTAAATCACCAATCAAAGACCATAGGTCTGGATTGCATATAGAAAAAATCCCTTTCAAGAAGACTTCAGTTAATGCAGAATCTTGGCAGAAATCGCACAGTCCTCCACAGCTGGGAACTGCCAAATAATCCCCCCACTTCCTGACCAGCGTGTCAGGCACAGAGGAAGTCACAGATCAGGTGGATCAGCTCCTGCTGGTGTGCAGGATCCCAGTGCAAGGGACAGTGCATAGCACAGAACTGCAGATGATTCTTAGCAGGAAATCTGAGAGAAGGGACCATGCAGCTCTCCAGCACCTATACAGACCCATTCTGAATGCCACATTCCCCAGCAGCGAGCCTTCAACCATGTGAGCACAGGGACAACACTGAGAGAAGTCACCAGCAGAATTCTGCAGGGGATTGATTTTTCTTAACAAACCCAGAAATTGATTGGAAGAAGATCTTAGCAGTGAGGTGGAAAAAAATGCTGAGGATATACATTTACTCAGTGTAGGACATGTGAGAGCTGAATGCACAGAACTGTAAATGGGCCTTAAGATTAAGTAACTGGTTAATAAAATGGCAGAGGAAATATAGTGTAGATAAATGTGAAATGATATATGTGGGATAAAACATTCTTGGCTTTATGAATAAAGTGATGAGCTCTGAGTTGCCTGATACCACTCAGAAGTGAAAGTTTCGGATTGTGACAGATCGACATTTTCATAAAAACATCAACTCAGTGCATGGCAGCAATCCAAAAATACAATGTTTAGAAAAGGGAAAAAAACAAAACCAAAACAGGAAATATACCAGTCTATAAAGCCACAATTCGCTCACACCTGGAATACTGTGTGCTATTCTGGTGCTTGCATCTACCTCATATTTTTCTACTTCCAGTGATTACTTAGAGAAGTAGTTAGTCCTCAAAAGAGGTTTTGGGGTGTGCTTGCAGTACAGAGCTCCTTAATGAATGGTCATGTTTTTCTCCACATCTGAATGATCTGGAATGGTATTGGAAATACAAAAAAATCCTGCTCTCCTGATGAAATTTATGTGGGAAGAATCTCTAAGAGAAAAATCTCATGGATTATGCACTTCCTCATATTCTGCAAGAGAGCATGCATTGAGCCAATGCAATCAAGGATCAAGAAAAACAGCCATTTCTTGCCAGCAAATACTGTGACAAAACCTTGACTGGCTTACTCCAAACACCTGCTACTTGGCATGTCCCAGTCCCTGCCAGTATTTCTGCTTTGAAGGTGCCATCCCTAATTTTGCATGTATTTTCCAGGCAAATGTGTTTTGCCAACTGGGAGCTAATACCACAGGTAACATGCATATGGAAAGGTTTTATTCCTGATCACAAGTGTTAATTGAGGTTCAAGTGTTTAGACTTTGATGAACCAAGGGACTGCATTCCTTTGTGTCTTTACCACCTGGTATTTTTATGACATGCATCAACAATACAAATTAGCTGTGACATACATAACAATTGTCACCATTGGCTTGTGGCTTTTGGCATCACAGCAGTCATGTCAAGGTCAATTCATCCAGCAGCATTGGCTTATTTGACAGGAAGCTGCTTATCTCAGTTTGGAACCTGGAACAGATAAGCCATGGCTATAGTCAGCAGTAGAAAGAAGTGTAAAAGAGAAGTGAAGGATGAGAAGAGAAAAGAAAGAGCTCAGAACAAGTGTCTTTCTGAAGTATTATGGGCATTTCCACTTCAGAAATACCATTAGAAGTACTTTCCAGTCTCTCATTGTAATTTCTTGCAACTGTTGGCACATGAGCACTTATCAGACCCTGTAGTTAATTGTACTGTAAGTACAGTATGTCATAATAAAGGCCAGAGTCTTTCTTTAGTAGCCTGTTGAGCTCAGAGTAATCTACATTTCCTCTGTATAAATTGTCACTGCAGTAAACTGCTCCCTTTATGTAAAATATGAGAAGTTTTATGATATTATAGATAAAGAAATGGGTCTTGTGACTGAAGTAGCAGTTGCTTATGTAACTATACTTTTACAGAATTTATTTTTTTTTCCACAAAAGATACCAACTGTGGCAATCATTGCCATAGCAATGAATTATGTATGCTTTCTCACACAATATCCCATGTCTCAAAATATCCAGACCCCACTTATCTATTCTCCCTGAATTTTGTTTTCAACAAAACCTGAAAGAAAGCTTTTGGCCTTGAAAACATTTTTTCCCATCTTTGAATTTCCCTAATTTTTGGCTTTTACAGTTAATTACTGCAGTCTCAAACTTATTTTTTGCTATTCTTGGCAAGGAATGTCCAAAAGATTGTTCTTTGCATCAGAAATCATCAGAGAACAGTGGTATTCCAGCTAAATCTCACACTCTGGGAGCTGTAATGGGGCTTCTATATGCATCTTCAGCCATCTCTTCACTATCCCAGGGAGCCTTTTTCCATTCCTTGTGCTTCCCAGGTACAGTTGGCACTGTTATAGCAGAGCAGACACAGACAGGGGGTCAGGTCTCACAGCTGCCTGTCCAGACACCCAACAGTCTTGTCTTAAGATGACTCCTCTCTGCTCTGATGGATTCCTCTTACAAAAGTGAGGGGTTTTGGTACAGGTTAATGAAATGGAAGTCTCAGGTTTGAGAGGGGGTATGTGAGGGACGAGCTGGAGCTGGCAGTGTGCATAGCCACTGTCACTGTGCTGAGGAGTCACTTGGAGGATGTACATATCCTCGCTGTAACTTAACATTTAAACCAGTCCTTGAGTAAGAGATCATACTTAACATGAGTTCATCTTAATAAAACCTTCTCACAGAAGCCTTGTGTCTTAAGACTTGGCTATACTTAGAAAGATTACCTCTGTAATGTTAATAACATATTCTTTGCTACTGTCCAGCCCCAACAGCACTGAATCATGAAACTGCCATAAAAATATTTCTTCTCTGAGTGCTGTTGGCATATGCTCTGCTTGCATGCTGAGGAAAAAATGCATTAAACTATATGTAATAACATTATTTTGACCTTTTTGTCATAGCGATACTTCCATAAAGACATACTTAGATTGTAAACACTTCCAGGCCAGAATAAATCTCTATCAGTGTCACCTGGGAACTCCAGGCACTGAAACCCTAAAGTAACAACAGCCCCAAGAAAAAGATACTCAGTTTATGAGGGGAAAAAAAAATTGTTGTTTTTGGTATCATTTACAATGTATGTATTTAGTACAGTGTTTGGGAATATTTGTGTTGTATATAGCATGAATAGTCTTGCAAATGTCAGCACAAAGTTTTTAGAGTTCCTGCAGTGAGAGTATATGTGGCTGTTTGCTGTGCAAGCTAATGATTTCTCAAGAGGCAGAGAGCTATACACACAATCACTTAAAGCTGCATTTCAATTAATCAAATTACCTTTCTTTTTCCATGTCTTTTAAGACTGAGCTGGGAATAAAGCAAAGCATTAAACTGAGAACACTTGTATAAAAGTGTATTGACCCTGATGGCCATTCTTCACTACATTTTCAAACCGAAGTGGGATGTTGAACAAACATCCACCAAATTGCAGTACAGGCACTGCAATCTTCAGGATGTTTCATAATGCCAGAACAAAACTGACAAAGACAGAAAAGAAATTATGAATTGATTTTAGAAGGGATAATAATAATTTGTAACCAGTACTCAATTTCAAGATGCATTTAATGATTTTTGAGACAGCTATACATTAGTCTATATTGGCAATGCAACACTTGTACAGAAATGGCCCAAATAAATTTTCATTAATAGATCAAAAACATTATTATCTTCTACTTACATGTTTTTTTATGGTGTATGTGTCACAGCCAAATAAATGATCTTGAATGCTTAGATTCAAGATGGTTTCTTTCCACAATAAATTTTGCATCACAGCCTAGTTTCACGGGTGTACATTGAAGAAGATTTTCACCTCCTGTTTAACCTCATTTATTGACATAGGTAAGCACTTGGGAAAAAAATCCTAGGGTAATAACATTTAAGTTTTGGTGTTTTATTAAGGAGTTTAGCATCAAAAGTACTGCTTGTATTTTAAAAGCCTTACTTTACTGGAGTAGTAACCATGATGGTTTTATTCATTGGTTTGTATGCTCATTTATGGACACAGCTATGAATGAGATGAATGGAATCGCCTGCAAGTTAATTTGGCCTATTATCTTTATTTCTAAATTTATAGGTACCATGGGAGGAAAAAAATGAAAAGTACTTGCCAGTAATACAAAAAGTTCAGTAAGAACTGGTGGTTGGTGGTCTAGAGCAGCCAAAGTATTATGGTGCAAAAAGAATCCATTGGAAAACTCCTCTCTTATACTGTTCACTGTTCTTTATACTCTGTCCCAGAAAAGAAGAAAAAAAATCAGTAAGAACAAAATAAAAAATATTAGGCAAAATAAATTATTAGTTTAATAAGCAAAGATATCTTTCTATCTGAGTCTGAAAAAAGGAACTGTTTGATTTAGACTAGAGATTAGGATAAGGCAAAAGTTAGGTAATAGAGGATATGAACAAAACAAATAGAAATCTTTTCTTTTTGTCCTGTGACAAACAAAATGAAGTCTGAAAGGACAGAGCAATTAAGTATTTATTATTTTAACAAAATCGTAAGTAATCTGTAGAATTAATTGCCACCATATATGATTAAAAACATTAATTTAATGAGATTCAGAAATGGATTTTATTTTTGCATGGGTAACAGGCACCTCTATAATCTTGCCAACAGTAAACTTCATTTCCCTAACATATTGTAAATGCACATCTATCAGAAGAGTGCTTAGAAGAAACATCTTCTAGAAAGAGTTTACTCTTACTTAAGTCCAAAGCTAAAGCAGCTGAGCTAAAACCCCGTAAATTCTATAGGGGGTGCAATATCTGCCCTGCTTTACAAGAAGACTAAAAACAAAAATGCAGATCAAAGTGACTTCATATGAATGTCAGTAGCCTACACCACATTTGCTAAAATAACCCTGCAGCAGTACCTGAAGAATTTCAGAATTCAGTGACTCCTCAGTTACTGGTTCTGCCTTCTATCAAGATTTATGTTTCACTGTGCCAGCTGCTCCCATGGCTTTAGTAAGACACAATCAATCAGCTGTTCCAGGAACCATTTGGTAATGTGCACTGGTTCTTATCTATTCTTTTCTTCTCAAGGCTACTTTCTCAACACTAAATAAAACAAGAAAAGTAAAAATAGTGATTGGAAGTTTCTGTATGTTTCTTAAATTTATAAAGCCCCTAGAAATGAATGATGTGATTTTGCATAGAAAATAAAAATACTTTGACTTTTCACCAGATTATATTTCAAAATAATATAGCAAAGTTTAAATTAGTTATTTAATGTTAAAAATTAAGCACTTTTTGTCCTAGCATTACTGAAGAAGATTTTTTTTATGATTTAAATACCACAGAATATCTTAAATATGTTTTCTGATAGATCTGGGGCAGCAAAGCCCTTCTGGACATTTATCTCTGAAATTACATTGAGAGGAATAAACAGCTGTCGGGAATATAAATGCTAACTCATCAGAATGCTGACTCAGTGCTGTAGAAATCAAAATATGTTCATCTACTGCAGAGGTAACATGTCATACACCAACTAGTCATATTTATCTTGGACAACCATAAAACCAGTTGAACAAAAACGCTGGACCAGGGGAGTGGAAATGAAATTATAAATGGGAAAATTTTTAAGGTCCTTGTAAAAATCTGCCATATGACTGTAAAAATAGAATCGTAGAATAATTTGGATTGGAAGGGACCTTTTAAAGGTCATCTAGTCCAAACCTCACTGCAGACCAGGTTGCTCAGTGCCCCATCCTGCTTGACCTTAACTGTTTCCAGGGATGGGGCATCTGCCAGCTCCCTTGGCAACCTGTGCCAGTGTTTTACCACCCTCACTGTAAAAAATTTTTTTCTTCTATTGTAATCTAAATTAACCCTACTTCAGTTTAAAACCATTACCTCTTGTCCTATCCTAACAGGCCCTGCTAAAAGTTTGTCCCCATCTAATAACACCAAAAGTAACCATCACTGTCAGGATTTGTTAATTGGTCAGCCTCAGTGGAAAACCCCCTACTCTTGTACCAGGATTGTCTGCTGAATTATTTAGGGTCCACTTCTGCTTTCTCTGCAAGTAATAGAATTTCTTTGTTTTGTTGAAGCAGGATTTAGCAATGAAGGACCTGAATCCTCTCCAATGCTATATTAATGCTTAACATCCCATTAGAGACATTGGTCCAATTTTGACACTAAGTATGAGCTGAGTGCTAGTGATTTTTTGTACTAAGATTTATTAAGGGTGGAAATCTGTTACATGAGAAATTGATTGCATTTTACTAAATATACTGATGTTTTGCCAAAAGATATGAGAAGGTTGGAGGTTTTTTCTGAGTTTTGTTCTGGTCATAAATTCTGTTTGGAAAATAACTGCTATCTAGGCATTATTTCAGGACTTTTTATCCAGACTAATTTTATCTTTTATACTTTGGGTCAACTATCTTGACTTCAGTTGAAGCTCTCTGCACCCTGTGGTGAAGATTTTGGCTCAGTCCGGAGTTCTATCTGAGCAAGTAATGACCTGGACTAGCTTTCTGTATGCTTTCTGGTGGGACAAATTACCTTACATTTAATGCATTTCTTGCTTAATGTTTCAAAATTATATATACCTATGAATGAGGCCGTATATATCCCTAAAACCTAAAACCATTTCTACAGTTGCTGATACTCCCTTTTTGTATTTCTTTAGTGATCTGTATCTCTCCTCTGCCAGATATCAAGGTTGATATGAGACATCAACCTATATCTTACAGAAGGAGAAGCACCTAGTTCTCTGGATATGCACTCTGCCATAGGTCCTGCAGCAATGCTGCAAAGGAAGAATTTGCTTTTCAAAAGTATGACCCTGGGCATTACTCAGCAATGATGGCTGTCAAAGGGAAAGAGCAAAACACAGCAGAAAAAGTTTCTTTTGAAATATGACATTAAAGCTAAAAAGTCTTTCCATTGAAAAAAACCCACCCCTCTGCCAAAAGAGAATCTAAAACCAGAAAATCTTAAGCACTTCATGCAATGAGATCTTTCTAAAGATAAAAGATGACAGAATACAGCTCTATTTCTTAAAGAAATCAAAATATTCATAAAGACACACTACAGCACAAAAGCATCGACTTCCATTTTTAATTTTGTAACCTCAAGCTTAATTCCTTTATTCATTTCAACTCTTCAAGCAATCAGAATTTCTCAAGTCAGAATCTTTCCAGGCAGCTGAATTTCTCTGCTGGGCTCCCTGATCCTGTGACATCTTTGTCATGCCTAAGTTATCATGCAGTCTCACAAGGGAGCCCCGGGTTCTGCAAAATCCAATCTAGAGGCATTGTTTTATTGCCCTAGGTAAAGTAGTCTTGTTTCGTAAACTGAGTGAAATTTGCCCTGTACTGGCATCTTAGGCCTTCTGGTTCCAAACCATCCAGCTGTTACTAATTTGTTATGTAGCTAGTATCTCTTCCTGCTGTATGATCTATGAGCAGCCAACATTTCTGCATATTTTTATACATCAACATGCTTAATAACCTGTAACATTATAAAATACACATGCAGATATTATAGAACAAGACTGCAGCTTGGACCTACATATTTTGTTAAAAATCTGTGAAGCGATTTTTAGTTCCTTTAAAATAATTACTGTAATTTAAACTTTTTACTTTTCCTTAATATATTCAGTTTCCTCATTAAAAAAAAAAGACCTCCCTTACTAGAATTTTTTCCCATTTTTTTAATTGCTATAATCTTACATGAGAAAGTTAAGAGGAACATTTTCTTATTACATTCGTGGGTATAATATCTCTGATCTTGCCTCCTAAACTTCCTGACTTATGAAAGATTTGGTGGAGTCAAAGATGGTGATCTCACCCAGACTTTCACATCTGGCACCACTATCAGCACAGATAGAAATAATCTGGAACAATTTAACCTCGCATTCTAATTCCAGCTTCTGTTAACAGCCTTTCTTCAGCTGTTCTACTTCCAAATTAGCTTAGGATTTCTTATGTCATGGTAGTTCTAATCCTTCTAGTTAGGGGCATGTTATCCAGTGGCAGCCCCAGGACTAGATTTGCACTTCATCTGCATACATTCTTTCTGCAGAATTCAGGAAAAATGATGGATTTGTGTTTATTTTGTATTAGCAACTTCATTTTCATTGCTGCTATAAATACAGATGGGATAGTGGTTCATTTTTTAAAGGGATTTTTACCTTGAGCAGTCCTGCAAAACATAACTTCCTTTATGCACAATTGGCCCACGGCTTCTGATTCTGTGGTTTAGATTTCTTGTTTGTATTTGACAGTAAGCTTTGGATTTGCTACCAATCTCAGTGAGACAAGGCTCCTCTTCTCAGAGCACTGCCTGGATTATACAATTCTCTTCCATCTTTCCTCTTAACTTTCTACTGCTTCTTTACCTCTTGCAGTCATGAAACTATAGGAGATTCATAAATTTTCCAGGTTCCCTAAACCTTCTGTTGTGAACTTTCTGTTCTGAATTTCACATTCTCTATATCAAGTTTATTCTCTATGCCTTTGGCAATCTGGTCTCTCCTGGGAACACATACCTTGGGAAATCTTACCCTGCACAAGAGCAGTTAATGACAGTGTCCAGTCTCAGCTCTGGCACTTCCATTTGGGGCTCTGGAGTATGAAGTAATGAAGCCTGAATAAGTATGGTTGGAACTATGTGATATTTCTGTACAATGAAAATAAAGACTGAACACCTTTATTTGGGATCAGCTCCTCAAATAACTCTGTTGCCTTAGATCTTTCCTTCTTTAAAACCAACTTTTCTTTAAATCCAATGAGTCTTTTGAATAGGAGATAGGGTTGATACTCATCTAATATCTGACTCTAATTTTTTTGTGATGGCTGTCTTTATATCCAGCAAACAAAACTCTGTTTTAAATTAATGTAAACTCTCTGAGTAATAGGATTTTTAAGAGTGCCAGTGCCGCAGGATAATAAAAACCTGGCACAGAGACATTGCTGTCATGGAGAAATGTTTGGTTGTTGCATTAACTAATAACAATAGATGAATTAATCAGTTTGTTTTTCTTCGTTGCCAACCTGGTAGACTGTGATTAAGTTCTCTACTGTTGGCCATGTTGAGGGGTTTATTTTTGTCTTATTTGCTTATATGTCTATTTTTCTTTTGCCCATACAATCCCCATTCTATTCTTAGGTCTCCACAAACGTCTCCCTATAAGTGTTACACTTGTTATAAAGAACTGTGTCAGAACAGCCACAGTTTCCCTTGGGAGGCATTTGATCATTCTTTTTATCTAGATCACTTAAAATCTTCAAGGACCAGCTGTACCTGGGTATTAATGCTCTTTCAGAACCATATGTTTCCCTTCTGCACAAAACCCATGTAAGGGGGACACTTACATAAAAATCTTGCTGCAAATTATTGCTACTTGCTCCTTCTGTAGGGGATAAAGGATAAGGGACAAGCAGGAACACATGATTTTAATCAACCCATGGAGGACATAAGAAATCCTATAGGACATTTAAACATAGAAATAACCCATCTACTCAGCTAAGTAGAAATGCAGGCAGTACTTTTAGAACCAGGCACAGTTGGTTTTTGCTTGATGTGTTTCTCAGTCACGGCATTCAGAATGTTACATACTGAGCGATCTGTTGCTACAGGCAGCATACAGACATATGATGGCTGCCTGATAAAGAAACATTAGATCACATTTAGCCCACTCTGCAGAATTTTGAAACATATTCCACATATGGCTTTGGCCCACTTATTTCCTCTACTTTACACAAGCAAATATGCCATCATTATTAGTACAGACACAGCAAAATAAAGGCAATATGCAGCAGGCAAGCACAGGAGGATAATTTAAGTTCAATTTCAGAGTTGCCTGATTTCCTGGGTCTGTTCATCCCTTTGGTATCATTCACCTACTCTTCATGTGAATTTCCTTAGAACTTTTTGAAGTTATTTCTAAAACATAGGTGAGAGGATATGTATTCCTTCTACAAACAAATGCAAAAAAAGGAACAATATTTATAAACCACATGTAAACCTTGTTCATACAAACAGAGCTCAATTATATGTGTTCCATTAATTATTAATGAGATTACAGAAAACTGGTATGTGCAAATCAGGTGATAGTACTTCTCTTTTCTCTGGCCTGACAGGGCTAATTGGGAATAATTAGATGTACCACAGTAATTAGCAGTGTCTGATAAATACAGTGAAATTATAGAATGAAGAATAATACCTGGGGAGAGGTGAGTTTGCTTCTTCCAGTGGTTGGCTATATGTCAAATGCACAGCACAATTTATGAGTAACTTCAGCACTGCTGCTGCAAAAAAAATGGAAGACAACTTTGTCACTTTGTGTAGGTGATACAAGATGAATTTGTTCTTTGTAAAATACTTGCAACAGACTGCAAAGAAAAAATTAGCTTATGATATTGGAGAGGAAAGAATCAAAAAAGAAAGCACATCATAAGCGAGCAACAAACTCCATGAAAATATCTCAAGATGTTTCAATATTGGGCCTTCAGAAGAAGTTAAGATGAAATCTAAAGTGCTTTTATATGGGTTGTTTCCTTACGAGTGTCTTTCTATTCAATGTTAACCAGAAAACATGTGAAGAACAAGAATGTCTCCTCAAGGTCTCTTGCTTGAATATAGCAAAAATATTCTTCTCGTGTACCATCTAGTGAAGGCCAATGGAATTAAAGGGCAAGTAGCTGGTTGCTAGACTAAAGCATGCTAATGGCATGTGGAGAAACACAAACTGAGACAAGAGGTGATAAGAGTATGTACTGTAGGTTAGAAGAGGAGGTGGAGTAATTTTACAATAATGCTATATACCCGAGCAGGCACGTTTGTCACTGGTGCATGTTAGGTGTGTGAACAGATAAACATTACTGGTACAGTAGTATGACAATGCCTTTGTAAAGGGCAGTGTCTCTTATTTTGATGTTCTTTGCACTGTCAAAGACTTATGGGAAAGAAAATGCCAATTCAATCTGAAGATTGTATGACGACTCAGATAACTTTTGTAGCCAACTCCCCCAGAAATTCATCACTCTTGAGGTTGGAGTTATTCACCATCATACTCCTTCAGAGATGCTCATATAAGAGATGACAGAAATGCAAATGAGATTCTATGCATTATATTTAATTTTATCTTATCATATTCACTTGGAATCTTAGCTATGACCTTGAATTTGGTTGTACTTTTAATCCAGTTCACCAGAGAGAAGCTGAGCTTCTACAGCATCAGATTTGTCATGAGATGTCAGATGTCTGCATCAAGTAGGATGACAAGTAACTGAGAAATGACATTGGTGCTACCCTCATCTTAAATCCATCAAAAGAATAAAATTCCTTGCAACCAGAAGAGCAGCAGGACACTTACGTAGAACTTTTCTTCTTTGCTACTGGACAACTCTGTTCCACTGCTATGCTGAATGACTTTTCGTAATGTGTTTTCCACCCATTAGAAATTTTTTAGATTCAAGTCGTATAAGAGACAATGCTCTGTTCTGGTGGAATAGCACTATTTTGTCGAAATTTACAGTGGTCAGTAGGAATTACATAGATAAATACCTTTGACTGGATGACCAGGTAGAAGGCGCAGCACAATGCTAAGATAGTTATGCTTTCAGAAGTTGCAGTAGAAGAGATCATTTAAAAATAACGCAGCTTACTTAGAGATGTGATCATATGAAAACACAGCAAGGTAAGAGCAGGTTCTATTTCTGTTTTGTTCACAGTGTAGATACCACAGTAATAACATTTCATAAATACTCAAGACAGATGGTACACATGCTCCTTGCATAATAAGATAACCAGAAACTTATCTATTGAATGGAGTGAATCCAGTACAACGTGATCCACCTTAATCTTTGGCATCAGGTTCACAGGAAACCTTCCCTCTGAACAGTTGCAGAGCTTGTGATTTATTGCTGCTGTCACAATTATGTGCACAGATCACCAGTCTGAATGTGTTTTGCAGTGACTACTTGCAAGTGTTGGTATTTTTGCTTTGTTCCTACAAACACTATGTCTTCTGTCTTCCACAGAGATCTGTGTTTTCTTTTAGTGTCAGTGTACTCTGGTACACATTCAAACTGTCAGCACTGCAAAACACTATCTCCAGCCACTGCGAGGTCACTCACAGTAAGTGGAACATCATCACTTTTGGTTACATGAGCAGATAAGAAGCTTGATTTCATTAATTCCATTTGAATATTCACTGCTATTTATTTGTTCTGCTGTGTGGTCACGGCTTTATTCATTCTATTTGTTTGTCACTAAGGTCCAGGCAAAGATTTGGAGGAGGAATATCACATTAGATATGTGTGAGAAATCAGCTGATTTTCTTTAGAGAAGTTCTCTGGCTTCTGTGTTTGCATCTTTCACTTGGGCGTGAGACCAGTGAAGAGGTACTTTAGCTGCTTGGGCAGTTGTCTGGAAGATAAGTGCAGTGAGTTTAAGAATGTCCTTGATCATTATCCATTAAGCAATGGTCTTTTTTCTGTGTTCTGGTTTTCAAATCTCAGTGTTGCAGATGGTTCTGAGGAAGAGTTTGCACTACTGCAATAAAATGAACAGATTTGCAGAGATGTTTATGATGCCAGGAGAGATCTCCATTTATGTCTCTTATAGTTAATCTTCAAAATTTATCCTTTGTATATTATTTTAAAAATCACAGAAAAAAATGTAGGGTTCTTTAACTAAAAGTAATAAATACCAGAGCTTTATTTTAATTTTCGTTGCATCCTCTCTTGCTGCTCCAAAGTCTGGAGGGCCAATGAATAGCTCCCAAGAAACCACAGTGCTGAGTAAGAACCAGACAGTTTCCTAACTGCTTGGGTGCTCTTTACATGCAGATGGTGAGCAAATTGATTAGCTGGCAAGAGAGCAAGTGAGCTCTCAAACCTGCTACTGTGTAACGAGGGAAAGAAAAAAAGTAGTAGGTTATAGTGAGAAGAGTAATTATCCTATAACTGTTAACATGGTGCATGCTGCCATTGCAGCAGTGCAGATCACAGCATGACAGATCTCAGCACAGACACTATCCAGGTCACCTTCAGGAAATCACTCATTAGAAATACTGTTTCCAACACTCACCAAAATGCATGGATTAGACCATGCTGCCACACCCTCACATGGTAAAAAATTATTCTTTCCATGTGGCCTTATTATTTTATGCCAGCTGAGCACACCTAATACTAACATAGTCTTGCTTTTTCTTCCAAAGCTCCAAGCAAACATGTTAAATAGTTAGAAACAAACAAAGGGAAAGAGCAGAGTGTATTACAATATAACTTAATTTCATATATTTTGCTAATTTGTTTTTGAAACACAATAGGAAGTAGAAATATTGCAGTAAAGAGCAGAGTGTATTACAATATAACTTAATTTCATATATTTTGCTAATTTGTTTTTGAAACACAATAGGAAGTAGAAATATTGCAGTAAAGAGCAGAGTGTATTACAATATAACTTAATTTCATATATTTTGCTAATTTGTTTTTGAAACACAATAGGAAGTAGAAATATTGCAGTATCAGAGAATATTGAGATGACCAATTTTAAATTGGACAAATAAAATCTTGTACAACAGTATTGTACAGGCTTTTGCTTTTTAATGTCTAAAAACAATCAAGAGAAATATTATATAAACCAGAAAAATGTTATATAGACTGCCATAACAGCAAAAGCTTATTTAAGTCTATTTACTTTACCAGGCAAAACCTTACTAGTGCGTTATTTGTGTTATTCTTTTGCTTAAAACCAAGTGAGTGACTCACATCACACCCCAAAACTCAAACCCAAAACTTTGTGCTCTCTGCTAAGGGACGAATGGCAAATTGCTTAATTATCCCCATTTTCTCCTTTGCTATTCATGCTTTCCCCAGGATAGAAGGCCTTGTGCAATTTGATAGCGTAACATCAGGAATGCCATAAAGGCAGTTTTATTTTTATACAGGAGCAATTAAAAAAAAAATTGGTCTACTCACAGCAAATTTGGAGCCAGATCATCTATGCCAAAAGTAGCAATAACTGCAGTGTATAAAAGAAGTTGGAATTGATTGTGTCTTCTCTGAAGCAGAGGACAGAAAATTGCTTATTTGATATAAAAATCTGGTTTGTAGCAAGATCGTTGATCTGCATGTGAATTTTTATTATTTATAAATAACTGACTAGAATCTAGAAAAGTCTTGACACTAGTTAGTAAAAGATTAATGTAAATACCTTAGGTATTCAATGGAGTAAAAAAAAAATACATGCTTGATATTCAAAGCTACCTGTATCTAGAATTAACAGTTCAGTTGTATTAGATAGTCTTGAAAGAAACTAAAAAGTGCTTTATATGCTTCATTCCCATACACCTGAAAGAATGACATATCCTAAATTTTTGTCACATTGAAAATATTGGTACAAATGAATATAAAATATTTTTAATAAAGATGAATTGGTATACCCAGACATATACTCTCTGAAGTTAGGCTTTCAGAAATTGAAAACTTTTCAAACATTCAAAACATTTTCAAAACTTTGGCTCAGGAGTCCCTATAGTGATTCTTATCTCTTTCACGTAATTCTTTTTTAAATATATAACCCCCCCTTCACACACATATCCTTAATGAGAGAGCTCTATCTCAGTGGAATGTTAAAAGTTCTACCTCTGCTGTTTACTCAAAATTAAAAATTCAGTGACTAATAGACCAGAACTTGCAGATTCTTTGCAGCATAAATAGTTTTTGTTCTTGAAAATATTGATACTGGGTTTGTGAAAGTTTTGTAGATGCACACTGTAACCCAGTACTGTATTTTGAATCTCCAATTGGATAGGGTACCATGGTACTAAGGGATGGCATCACCTAATTCCTCATAACAGCAAAAGAGACATTATAGGAACCAGTCCTTCAGCCTGCTGTGTTCAAGATGATTCTTTAATCAGGTGGAGTCCCAGATACTCACAAAAAAAAAAAAAATTCCCTGCAGCATCAAACCTTTTGCTCTTGCATTTAGCTATATTTTAAGTTAGCTTTTAATTTCTTAATTTCCACTGGTCAGGCTTCACTTGTGTATCTTAAGTTTTATGATCTGTGAGAATGTTACAAGAGACAGGTATATAATAACAACAGAATAATTTGGGAAACAGATCTGAAATCTGAACCAAAATTTCATGTAGGTTTCCCTACACTGGAATTACAGGAACATTTGGGGTATATTAATACTGATAATTATTGAGCACCTAGTTCCTTCATCTATATTATAAAAATCTTGTTTATCACTATTATATAATTTTTACTTTTTTTTCATTATATCTTTTATTTGAGCAGGACAATGAAAAGAGTAGCTGGCAGCCCTTAATTTTTTTTACTGTTTGTAGTTAGTTCCACTTCTTTCTGGCCCAGACCAGAGTAATACTTGAACAGTAATAGCATTTCTGCATTGAATTGCTTTATTGAAGTTGTGTCCAAAAAAAAAAATTGATCAAAATCAGACTTAGCATGATTTTTAAAAAAACTGAATAATTACCATAAACAATATCCCTGTAATGAGCTCCACTGACACTTTGTGTTCTTTTCATAGTAGATTACTGTATACTTGCCTCTAATTATAGCAAATCCTATTACATTAATTTTCATTGTACTGATAATCTGATTAAAATAGTATAACGTTAACAGTCATACACATGATAATGAGAACAGCTTTATACACTCTAATGGAAACAACTTTCTTCTTCAAAGTGAAAAACAGCTTTCATATTTGTAATAAGTGTGCAAATATACAGCTAGAGATATGAAACAGTCTTCAACGAGGATTATAAACAATTTCAATACATCCATGAAACATCCAGCCAACCTTCAGACTTATATGTTATGAATGTGGAAATATCAGCATTTAATTAACAATACTAAAGATGCTAAAAAAAGCTCTAAATATATAGATTTCATATTTATAATACTGTAAAGAAATTATAATTAGACATTTTATTTATAACATTAAAATAATTTATAAAATTAGGCATGTTTATAAATTTTGGCAAGAGAAACTCCTTAAATTGTAGTAATATTCTCTGTCATTTTGATCAACTTATCCTGATGTGTACAGGTACCATGCACAAAACTCACTATTGAACTGAAAAAAAAGGGGCCAGGTAAGCAAGCAGTCTTTCTAAATAACTGAGTACAGCCGTATGAGTTGGTTCTCGTTCCAGATTTTTCACAGTGGTTCTATAACACCTCTACCACACCAGGTCAGACAGCCATATTTTTTTCACAGCCTGCAATATTCTGAATTTTTGTTTTTCAAAATTTTACACCTTTCCTCCAGGGAACAGTAGTTATCCCCTGCTTTTCACAATCTTCCATTTTCTTTTAACTGTTGTGTGCTTCGAGGCTTCCCCATCGGGCATAGCATTTAAAAATTAAATCTATTAACAACTCTACATCCCAAAATCATAGCAAGGTCTCATCATACCTCACCTCAGACTTACAGAGTCTCACAGCTCTACCAATACACAGTTAGCAAGATTAATTAATTAGATCTTTGTGTACTAAGACTGTGATGTGTTGCAGATGGCAGTCTATTCCTTAGAATCTTTTCTGGGAAGCAATGTTACTTACGCTTCTCTTTCTTTTGCATCTCACATTGAAATTGTATGCTTGGTGATTTCTTCCCTCCAGTAGTTTTCTACATGAATAAGCTGTATCAGAGAGCACTAATGGAATTCATGCATATGCTTATTTTTTTCTACATTAAGCTTATTTTATCCTGTGAGAGGGTCATGCTTGTCAGGCATAATGTGATATTTGGATAATTTTGACTTAGGGTGGTTTTCCTTTTTTTTTTTTTTTTTTTAAGAGTAAAATCTTAGCATTACAAGCTTGCAATGTATATATCTAAAATCACTGGACAGTGGCTGTACAAGTCTACTTTGGTCTAGCCTGAATTCCTCACTTTATTAGCATTCTCATTTTCCCAGTAATTTAAAATTCGGTTGTAATAGTATAAAGCAATTCCACACTAGACTTGATAGAACAGCACTAACAATATTTGTATGGAAAACCACTTCTAAATGCCCTGACTGTAGTGAAACAGGGATACTTGCTTACAAATTTCTTGTAAATGTTCCAATTGCTTAATCTAGAAAACCCTTTCTTCTAGATAATCCATGGTAAAGTAAAACTTATTTATTCTTTGAATAAATTCTCTTAAGATATTCTCTTCTTCTGAGAAAACAAGGTGAACAGTCTTTCCTTCAAAAGCAAAGTTATTTACCTAATTTTATTTTGGCATCTCAAATAAGTGATCGTTTTCAGAAAATGCAAGCTAGTTTGAAACGACTGTGTCAGTTCATTACTGTACCCACTCAGACCCACAGTTCTCTGCCACCAGTCAAGCCAGCCAGCCATGAAGACACTTCAAAGAAATGTGAAAACTTCCCCTTATGCACATGGTCAATTACACAGTAAAGTGTGATGGGAAAATTCCTTCAAATGTTTTTATTTCTTTATGATGGCACTGTATTTATCTCTCGATATATATTTATATAATCTTCACTTAGCATGTATTTTATGAAAAAAGCAATAATAGACAAGAAAAAACCTTTGTATTATATTCAATAAATACATTAATGTGAGTACAAAGAACCCCTAGATCAGAAAAACTCACAGAATTATGTATTTTAAATGCAGTTAGGAAACACACAAACACACACACTTTTTGCTTACTTTTGTGGAGGGAGAAAACAACCCCCAGAGTCATTGCATCTGACAAACTTGTAGATTCTAAGGAATTGTTTTGCCTTTGACAGATATGATTCCTCTCTTTTTCTTTCTGGAAATACAATGGAAGATGTAACAAGTTTACACATGACAGGTTGAAATGGCAAGGAAGTCCATTACAGTACCTTTAACAGAAATCTTTATTAATATTATTACTATATTTGACTAACTATACAGATTCACATTACTAACAACTCCTGCAGAAAAAACCCCTTCCTTAGTAAATAGGAACATTTCGATTAAATTAGAGATGAAGATCAGTCAATTAATGTAATGTCTTAAAGTCATTGCTGCATTGTATCAGTCTCTGGAGCTCTGCCACTTTACCAACTGAACTGTGTAATAAAAAGTCCTCAAATCATATTAAATACCACAGAAGCATAGAACATGACACATATCAAGATTTTTTTATCAATCATTGGAGTAAAAGTCAGCAAGGGGAACAGGTTCATGCTAGAAGTAAACAAAATGTTAATTCTTCAGCGTACACAATAGCACATAGTATTGAGAACTATATGGAATGGACGATGTAAAGTTATGAAAAATGTCTGCTATATGCACAGTACAGCTAAAATTATGACTTTCCTAAGATGCAAATAAAAGATGTTAATATTCCATAAACCCAGCAACAAGTTTATTTAACGTTTGATTTAGTTCTAATAAATTTTGCAAACCTAAAAATCAATGCAGCTGAATGCTTGAAATGTGCCATTAAGGTCTAAACTGCCCTCGAAAGTTGCTGATGCAACCATTACATTACTAATAAAGACGCCAGTTATTCTGATAAGATTATTTTTTTATTTTTGCCAAACAGTAGCTTATATAGGTTTGTTGAACAAATAAGCTACATCAGCAAATAAAAAGTATTTTTACTTGTTCACCAGCACAGCTATGCCAGTTAGAAGTGAAGTTTCTTTTTCCTCACATTATTAGAGAAAAACTACATTATCTGAAGTAACTTAAGCATAGCCAAGACTTTTAAAAGTGCTTTTCTATAGTGTCCCCAAAGAGTCTTTTGAGTCAGACCTAAATTTCCCCATGTCCTGTGAGCACAGTCAAAACTGACACAGGTGAGAGTTTGAAAAGGATGGCACCTAGTGACAACTGGCACTACGGGGTTATGTGATGGGCTGATGATAAGGGAAAGCAAGATAAGGTTCCAAAATCCCAGTGACATGCTTACTGAAATCAAATCTAAAGTCTGCAGGGGTAGATAATGCTGCAAAATCTTGCTTTGCACTCCCTGGAATCTCATATATATGCTATCAACATTAAGATGGGAAAAATGAGAGGCACGACTTAGGGTGAAAATAGCTTTACACCACAATTACACTTCCTCAGTCTTAGCAGCTGACGGGAACTGCTGATGCACAACTGCCTCAATGGCACTCTCTAAGTTGCAGTAAGTCAGTCTCCTGCTGCTGACAGCAGCCTAAGAGCACCATGCCATGGGCCAAGACTATCACACACGCTGGCATTAAACTCTATGTTCTCAGGGTCCTTCCATCGATTTTCAGGATACACCACTATCCCCATGTAAACATGCAATCCAGAATAGAGTTTGTGCTAAGAGCACACCAATTCAAGTGTAGCATAGACAACATTGTAACTTGTAACTGTGTGAAAGAGCAGTCTGTTCCTCTGAGCCAAGAAGTCCATAGGAAGGTCCTTCTGGAGACAGGCTTCAGAAGAAGCCAGGGCATCACAGACTGTAAGAAACAGACAGATTATAGCTTGTTCTGACTTAAAGTCTGTAGCTGAGTTACCTGAGCAAATAAAACTAAGAAATTAGTATGGTTCTGCTTGGTTTGTACTGAAAAACACCCTATGAAACAGCTATATGAACCCAACAGGAATTAAATTGTTTTTAAAACACACACTAGGTTCAAAAAATGTAAGCAGCTTCCAACGTTCTGCAGTGAAGGAGAGTGTATTATGTTAGACAGAACAGGTTTGCATGGAGAACAGCCAATAGCATCAGAAAGCCTCTCTTGCAGGGATATCTACCTTAGAAATTTAGGTCTTAGCTCAGCAAATGGGCCCATGCAGGCCTCAGAGCTAACGGTGGGATGTCCAGATGCTTCCCCTAATCTGCAAGTTGCTGATTGACTTCTGTTAAAAATAGGCTGTTCATCTGAAAGGCAAGACAGGATCTTTTTACTCTTTCAGCATAGATATAAAATAGTGGTGCCTAAAGCAAGATGTTCTGAAAGGCAATATATAATGGAGCCACTAAGAAGGAACAGGTGCAAGAGAAACAGAAATAATGCCAATTAAAATTAGTGCATAAAATGTCTCCATTAATAAGTGATTTTTATCTCTGTAATGATCATCAAGGCACACAGAAGATGACGCATAAAATGGACATAACAAGTTAATTTGTTAATACCAGATAGACAGAATATAATTGAAAATTCTAGAGCTAAATTTGGAATAACTGGCATTATTTAGCAAATTTAAATAGATTCGGGAATAGGAATTCCTAATGTGAATTAGGAATAGGAATCACATTACAGACTTTTAAAGAAGTTTTGAATACACCCATGCTCCATTGTAAGTCTTTGTGCAAGGTACTGTTGTCACATTCCTTACCTCTTTTGTATATAAATACTTATAAATTTATGTCCCAAACATGCTCATGTGAAAGTGAAAAACAACATTTTGGGATTCTCTAATATACAGTCCTTTCACTAAGTAAAAACCTTTGACAGTTTACCTGCTTTTTCCAGGTTTATCAGCTTTCAAATAAACTTTACTTCCTCATATCCTTAGATTGTCTGATCTACAAAATTTCCACCACTACAACCAGTTTAAGCCTAGATATTTTTTTCAAGAATTTCTATATGAGATGTATTTTTCTGACAGGTGTAATATTCAAATATTTAATAGTAACATATAACATCTGACATTTAAACTAATACAGTCTCATCATTCTTTTAATCAGCACTTCCTACCATTTTAAGGTGTATATTATTTCCTTAATAGTATTGCACAAATGTAAATGACTGTTTCAATTACAATGTCACTAGCATTCTGTTAGTTGTCAAGATCATAATCCAGCCCACACTTACTCTCTTATAACACGTGTGGGCAACAAGAGTTTTTTCAATCAGCTAACAATGACTAGATACACAGAAGGAGAAAGCAATGTGTTTGTTTTAAGGTTTTTTGTTTTAAGGCAAAGTAAGATCTCTACAGGTTTTCAAACTAATTTGATGTTCTGTGTATAAAAGATATAGACTTCCCAGTTAGTATACTAAGAGCATTGTTTAAGTACAACAATTAATGCCACCTCCTTAATCTTCCTAATCATTTCAAGTTGCTAGCCATCCCTCATTGCTTGTAATGCTTGAGCTCTTCAAAGTCAAAAAACCCATTAACAGTATCTTGAGAGCTGGAGACGGACACGCTCATACTGGACATCAAGCTCCCATTTGAATTTTTCAAAGCATTTGTGACACAGAATTTCAGGACATTTGTGCACATCAGATTTCTTGGCTGAAAATGCAAAGCCATTAAACTCATTAACTACAGTAATGCAACTATTGTGCTTACAATTAAAATCTGTTGTGCTTGTTAAGTATTGCATTTATCTTCTCTGCTACCTGTGTAGTGAACAGGCCTATGCAGAATGCAGCCTACTGCAGTCTTGAGGTATATATTATACATACATACACAAAAAAAATCACTGTAATGCTCATCTCTGAGCCATAAAGTGGCAATACTCTTCACGCTATTTCTTCCTAGCTGACAGTACCACTTTAGGACCTCAGCTCTGGGTAAGGATTACAACTCATACTATTCACATTACAGCAACATAATGAAAAGTTGTCACTGCAGCATGGATTTGTTCTTATCTGCACTCTGCAAAATATCTATCTACATGCTTAAACAGGGTATCCCAGGCCAAGTATTTGCCACCACGATTGATCAATGTGTCCAGCCAAGCGCTACCCCTCACTTCAGGGATGTTTGCACTGAGGGTCTCTGTACTGTACCAAGTGTTAGAATTTTTTCCAAATGCACTTCTCAGACACCGTCTTCTGCTGCTGTTAGTGCTGAGCTTGAGGAGAAGGGCACAGAACAAATTAAAACCATGACAACTGTGTCACACCTAAGGCCAAGACACAGTTACGTGTTCAGCTATTTGTGCTTAAGCACCCAGAAGGTGGGCACCCCTCTAAAATCACTTAATACTTTTCGTTTGGCTTTAACACCATATGATTCTCACACTTCAGTTGCTTTCCTCACATGGAAATTAAAAATAAAAAAAAAAAAAGGGATTGCCTTCCTGTTCCCTGTGGCCTCACCAGGGTTAGAGGGTGCGACTCCCGGTGCCGGTGCTGCTGTGGTCCCGCGGCGGGAGCTGCTGCCTTCCCGCCGCCCTCCCTGAGGGAGACTTGGCGGGAAGCGCTGTCCCACCGGCCACCAAACCTTCGCCTCCCCGCTGCTGTCGCCCTCATCCTCAACTCACCCGTACCTACCCTCGCCTCGCCTCACCTCACCCCACCCTCCTGCTGACCTTCCCCCTCACGGGGCCGCCCCGGCAGGCAGCGAGGCGTTTGCCCCGGAGCCCGGTTATTGCTACCCCACAACTGACACCGTTAGCCGGGAGGGCGATTAAAATAACATGGGGCTCCTGTAGGCGCTAATGGGATTAGAGGCAAGGCCGGCGAGGCGCGGGCAGCGCTGCGGCCATGGCGCGCCTCTGATGGCGGGAGGGCAGCGCGGCGGCTGCGCCTCATGGGTGGGGGCGGGATACCCCAGGTAATCGGGGAGGGCAGCGGGGCGGGAGTGCCCCGGCGGCGGGCAGGGATGGTGGGGAAGGCCTGCTCGCCCCGGGGGCGAGGGGAGGCGGCGGCCGCCCGGAGATAGCCCAGGTGAGGAGAAGGCGAAGCGGGGGGCCTGGTCGGGGCGGGGAGCGTGGCGCGGTGGGAGCATGGCGGGGGGGAGGGAGGCGCGGCAGTGGGTCGGGGGGAAAAGCGCGGGGGGCGG